>JAXIVJ010000387.1:215000-252265 GCA_036785665.1 Chirona hameri
AGAGCCAGGGAGTGGGGCGGGAGGGACGGGGTCAGAGCCAGGGAGTGGGGCGGGAGGGACGGGGTCCAGAGCCAGGGAGTGGGGCGGGAGTGGGGCGGGAGGGACGGGGTCCAGAGCCAGGGAGTGGGGCGGGAGTGGGGCGGGAGGGACGGGGTCCAGAGCCAGGGAGTGGGGCGGGAGGGACGGGGTCCAGAGACAGGGAGTGGGGCGGGAGGGACGGGGTCCAGAGCCAGGGAGTGGGGCGGGAGTGGGCGGGAGGGACGGGGTCCAGAGCCAGGGAGTGGGGCGGGAGTGGGGCGGAGGGACGGGGTCCAGAGCCAGGGAGTGGGGCGGGAGGGACGGGGGTCCAGAGCCAGGGAGTGGGGCGGGAGGGACGGGGGTCCAGAGCCAGGGAGTGGGGCGGGAGGGACGGGGTCCAGAGCCGGGGAGTGGGGCGGGAGGGGACGGGGTCCAGAGCCAGGGAGTGGACGGGAGAGACGGGGTCCAGAGACAGTGAGTGGGGCGGGAGGGACGGGGTCCAGCGCCAGGGAGTGGGGCGGGAGAGACGGGGTCCAGCGCCAGGGAGTGGGGCGGGAGGGACGGGGTCCAGCGCCAGGGAGTGGGGCGGGAGAGACGGGTCCAGCGCAGGGAGTGGGGCGGGAGGGACGGGGTCCAGAGCCAGGGAGTGGGGCGGGAGAGACGGGGTCCAGCGCCAGGGAGTGGGGCGGGAGGGACGGGGTCCAGAGCCAGGGAGTGGACGGGAGGGACGGGGTCCAGAGCCAGGGAGTGGGGCGGGAGAGACGGGGTCCAGAGCCAGGGAGTGGGGCGGGAGAGACGGGGTCCAGAGCCAGGGAGTGGGGCGGGAGGGACGGGGGTCCAGAGCCAGGGAGTGGGGCGGGAGGGACGGGGTCCAGAGCCAGGGAGTGGGGCGGGAGAGACGGGGTCCAGAGCCAGGGAGTGGGGCGGGAGGGACGGGGTCCAGAGCCAGGGAGTGGACGGGAGGGATGGGGTCCAGAGCCAGGGAGTGGGGCGGGAGGGACGGGGTCCAGAGCCAGGGAGTGGGGCGGGAGGGACGGGGTCCAGAGTCCAGGGAGTGGGGCGGGAGGGACGGGGTCCAGAGCCATGGAGTGGGGCGGGAGGGACGGGGTCACAGTTCGTCACACTCACTGGTACGTCCGCTGCTTTTTGTCATGAGAGTACTGATCAATGTTGAACAGACACGCAATGATTTCGTTCCCGAGCCTCCAGGTCTTCATTGTGCCCATTTCTCCCTCCGGGTCCTCCTCTCCATCCTGCCCATGCCCCCTTCATTCCCCCTCCGGGTCCTCTGTCAGTGTCAGCACCTTCTTCCTTCCCTTTTCCACACACTCTCTCCCTCACGCCCTCCGCCCCGTCCCTCCCTCCCGGTCCTCCATGGTCCTCTGTCAGTCTGCCAGTGTCAGCACCCTCCACTCCTCCTCTCCTCTGTCCCTCCTATCTCCACCCCTCGCCGTCCTCTGCGACGTACTGATCATACTGACCGTGTCTCTTCTTCTCTACCCAGCTGCGCGGCCGGATACGTGGGCCTGCGACGTACTGATCATACTGACTGTGTCTCTTCTTCTCTACCCAGCTGCGCGGCCGGATACGTGGGCCTGCGACGTACTGATCATACTGACCGTGTCTCTTCTTCTCTACCCAGCTGCGCGGCCGGCTACGTGGGCCTGCGACGTACTGATCATACTGACCGTGTCTCTTCTTCTCTACCCAGCCTGCGCGGCCGGCTACGTGGGCCTGCGACGTACTGATCATACTGACCGTGTCTCTTCTTCTCTACCCAGCTGCGCGGCCGGATACGTGGGCCTGCGACGTACTGATCATACTGACCGTGTCTCTTCTTCTCTACCCAGCTGCGCGGCCGGATACGTGGGCCTGCGACGTACTGATCATACTGACCGTGTCTCTTCTTCTCTACCCCAGCCTGCGCGGCGGATACGTGGGCCTGCGACGTACTGATCATACTGACCGTGTCTCTCTCTATACCCAGCTGCGCGGCCGGCTACGTGGGCCTGTGACGTACTGATCATACTGACCGTGTCTCTTCTTCTCTACCCAGCTGCGCGGCCGGATACGTGGGCCTGCGACGTACTGATCATACTGACCGTGTCTCTTCTTCTCTACCCAGCTGCGCGGCCGGCTACGTGGGCCTGCGACGTACTGATCATACTGACCGTGTCTCTTCTTCTCTACCCAGCTGCGCGGCCGGCTACGTGGGCCTGCGACGTACTGATCATACTGACCGTGTCCTCTTCTTCTCTACCCAGCTGCGCGGCCGGCTACTGTGGGCCTGCGACGTACTGATCATACTGACCGTGTCTCTTCTTCTCTGCCCAGCTGCGCGGCCGGCTACGTGGGTCTGCGCTGCGCCAGTCGGGTGCCGCCGCTGGTGGGCGGCTCGGCGGCGGCCGACTCGCGCGGCTCCGTGGTGACCGGGGCGGCGGTGGCCGTCGGGCTGGTGCTGACTCCTGCTCCTCGCCGTCTTGGCAGTGGTGGTCTGGAGGAAAACGGCACGGGTGAGGTGACGGGAACGGAGTGACGGGAACGGAGTGACGGGAACCGGAGTGACGGGAACGGAGTGACGGGAACGGAGTGACGGGAACGGAGGAGGGCAAGACAGGATGCTGGGTTGTGGAACAGGCGGGCTGGGGAAGCAGGCGGGCTGAGGGCTAGGGAAACAGGCGGACTGAGGGCTAGGACGGGATGCTGGGCTGGGGAAACAGGCGGTGCTGAGGGCTAGGGACGGGATGCTGGGCTGTGGAAACAGGCGGGCTGAGGACTGGGGAAGCAGGCGGGCTGAGGGCTAGGGAAACAGGCGGGCTGAGGGCTAGGGACGGGATGCTGGGCTGTGGAAACAAACTGGCTGAGGGCTAGGGACGGGATGCTGGGCTGGGGAAACGGCGGGCTAAGGGCTAGGGTAACAGGCGGGCTGAGGGCTAGGGGCGGGATGCTGGGCTGGAGAAACAGGCGGGCTGAGGGCTGGGAAAACGGGCGGGCTGAGGGCTAGGGAAACAGGCGGGCTGAGGGCTAGGGACGGGATGCTGGGCTGGGGAAACAGGCGGGCTGAGGGCTAGGGAAACAGGTGGGCTGAGGGCTAGGGGAACAGGCGTGCTGAGGGCTAGGGAAACAGGTGGACTGAGGGCTAGGGACGGGATGCTGGGCTGTGGAAACAGGCGGGCTGAGGGGCTTGGAAAACAGGCGTACTGAGGGCTAGGGAAACAGGCGGGCTGAGGGCTAGGGACGGGATGCTGGGGTGGGGAAACAGGCGGACTGAGGGCTAGGGAAACAGGCGGGCTAGGACGGAGTGCTGGGCTGGGGAAACAGGCGGGCTAGGGACGGAGTGCTGGGCTGGGGAAACAGGCGGGGCTGAGGGCTAGGGAAACAGGCGGGCTGAGGGCTAGGGATGCTGGGCTGAGGAAACAGGCGGGCTGAGGGTTGGGAAACTGGTGGGCTGAGGCTGGGAAACAGGCGGGCTGAGGGCTGAGAAACAGGCGGGCTGAGGGCTAGGGACGGGATGCTGGGCTGAGGAAACAGGCGGGCTGGGGAAACAGGCGGGCTGAGGGCTAGGGACGGGATGCTTGGCTGGAGATGGGGAAACAGGCGGGGCTGAGGGCTGGTTTGATGTTAGTTTTAGGGGAGAGATACTCTGTTGATTTGGAGCCTCAGGGGTAAGATACTCCGTTGATTGCTGAATCTAGTGTGCAGTAATTGCCCGTCTGTGACGAGTAGTTAACTCAGAAGAAATCCCCGTTTGGTTTCAGCGTGACAGATTCGACCATCCATGATGCGTCACTTTCCGGTAAAAGTCGAAATCACCTCTGTTTCCGGGGCGCTCTTCCACCAGCATAGCTGAGGAACCACGACGTCTGCCTGACTGTACTTTGAGTTCTGCTTGCACCAGGAAAACCGTTCAGTCACGCGCGGATATGACAGGCGCCTGACTGTTTTATGTCATCCTTGCACCAGGAAACCGTTCAGTCACGCGCGGATATGACAGGTGGCTGACTGTTTTATGTCATCCTTGCACCAGGAAACCGTTCAGTCACGCGCGGATATGACAGGTGGCTGACTGTTTTTTGTCATCCTTGCACCAGGAAACCGTTCAGTCACGCGCGGATATGACAGGCGCCTGACTGTTTTTATGTCATCCTTGCACCAGGAAACCGTTCAGTCACGCGCGGATATGACAGTGGCTGACTGTTTTATGTCATCCTTGCACCAGGAAACCGTTCAGTTCACGCGCGGATATGACAGGCGCCTGACTGTTTTATGTCATCCTTGCACCAGGAAACCGTTTCAGTCACGCGCGGATATGACAGGCGCCTGACTGTTCTATGTCATCCTTGCACCAGGGAAACCGTTCAGTCACAGCCGGATATGACAGGCGCCTGACTGTTTTATGTCATCCTTGCACCAGGAAAACCGTTCAGTCACAGCCGGATATGACAGGCGCCTGACTGCTTTATGTCATCCTTGCACCAGGAAACCGTTCAGTCACGCGCGGATATGACAGGCGCCTGACTGTTTTATGTCATCCTTGCACCAGGAAACCGTTCAGTCACAGCCGGATGCGGAGTGACAAATTGGAGGTGGACAACCCGATGTACCTCCGCGACCTGGAGGCCCGTGACGAGGCCGAGGAGGGAGAAGAGGTGGAAGATGCAGTTTTCAGTCTGGAGGAAAAGGTGAGGTCCGCTGCGTTAGTGTCGGATTGCGTAATGTAACAATAGCAGTTGCGGTGCGCCCCTTAGCCATATTAATCATCATGGGTACCAGAATGTCAGCAATTTGTTCGTTTCAAAGCTGAAGAGAATGTTCTAGACCCCGTGGTCATAAAATGGACATGAGCGCGCATTTGTTCTGTGCATTTCTGTGTGATGTGGTGTACACGCGATGATGAATGAGTGGTTTTTAGCCCAACTTGTTTTAATACATGACATAGAACAGTAATAGCTAATCGTGTATTTTACCACGGTAAGTACATGGCATGTTAAAATGTGCTGCAGAGCAAATGCAAATACAAAGTCCGCCTCTGAAGGGAATGTTAAAAAGTGTGTTTGGTGCAGACTCTGTGTAACCGTGTAGTGTCACTAGCTGACAAAAGGACGCCATCGTGGCTGAACAAGCAGCACTAATAGACACTAATTCTGCCCTCTCCGCCCTGCAGCCGACCAACTTCTCCAACCCGGTGTACGAGTCCACGTACCCGGACCGGGACGGCGCGGCGGCCACCAGCTCTGAGAAGACCAACCCTCCTGCCACCGGAGAACGGCCGACCTTCGGTGACGTTCACTGGCGCCACGCCCACCGACCCGCTGCAAGACGCCGACGCGTAGCGCCGCTCAGCGGATGGTGAACGAACTGATAGTGCGGAATGATGTTCATAGATGTCGGGACCGACGCCGATAGCGTCCGGTGTCCAGTGGGCATTACAGTGTGAAGCCCCACGGACTCGTTTTGTGAGAGAGTGGGTGTGGAGCGATATTGGGGATACGGATCATCATTCATTGTTGCGACTGGCATCCGGTAGTGAGGAAGAGAACCCGGCCGGAGCGGGACGAGAATCGTCTCTGAACACCTGTCCTGACTGTCCGGAGTGTGTGAGAAGCCCCGTCCGACGCCGGCAGCTGGTCGGCCGTGCCAGATCTCAGAGGAGGTCGGCGGTGGCGTGCTCGTCTGGCCGTGTCCCGCGGCCGGCGCCGCCGCCCTCTGTTCAATACTCGAGAGGCGCCCCTGGCGTCCCGCGCCGCGTGTCGCCGTGCGCCGCCACTGTCTTCCGTGTCCCCCTCGCCCGGCGCTGCGTCATTTTTGTACAGGGCGCCGCCGGAGCTGCGTCCGATGGTGGCGCCGCCGAGCGGAGACGTCGCGCAGTTGAGCTGCCGACTGACGCCGATAGGTGGGAGCAGTGTTGGCTGGTGTTCGTCCCCGCAGTCACGTTGTATCATTGTGACCGTTTAGGCTGCTTTTGCGGAAATGCCCGTTTACTGGGCAAACGAGTGCCAAATACCTGGTCGATAACCGCCGTGTTCCTTTGCGAGATTGTGTGAGGTCGCGCTGATTGGAGCGCGAAGGCAGAGGGTAGCGAGGCTGTCGGTTCATGTGTGGCGCGAAGGCAGAGGTAGCGAGGCTGTCGGTTCATGTTTGGCGCGAAGGCAGAGGTAGCGAGGCTGTCGGTTCATGTGTGACTGTTGTTTCATTGTGTGTACCTCACGCTGCTCACTCTCATCGTACCTCCATGTATCTCGTCCAATACACCACGTGTTCTTAGCCGCTGTGTGCGAGGTTACACCACGTGTTCTTAGCCGCTGTTTGCGAGGTGGGAATGTGACAAGAGATATTGGCGAGGGCGATAAACGGTTCAAGGTGAGAGCTGAGAGCCGCAGGGATTGCTTTGCAGATGCATGCAGGCACGTAGCCAGGATTTCGTCCAGGGGGGGGGGGACGGCGCCTCGAAAGGGCCCCTTCCCGAGCGTTGAAAGGGCCAAACAAAACGGATGAAAAGGCACGTTACAACTTACTTGTACTTGTACTTGTACTTGTACTTGTTACAAGGATGAAAAATGCAGTATGATAGGTATGGCATGGGCCATACCAACTTTTAGGAGCTGAGTTAGCAAACTACCATATAAAGTTTGGAACCAGCTATACCAACTTGGAATTTTTTTCAGATCAAGACCTGGAACTCTTAAACAAATTACGCCGCGGAGCGGCGCGAAAAATTTGAGTCTTATGCCCTGGATATGCTTTCTCATCAATGCGTCGCATTGCGTATGGTGCGGACCTCTAAAATTGCTATATTGTGCGTTTAAAAGTGCGGTAAAAAAGTGTTCAAGTGAACTATTTTGCCCAATTATATAGGAAACTAGCAACATAACATAAATGCGCCGAGAAACGGGACGTTTTTCCAACCCGCATATAATTTAATTTGTAGCTAAATTGCGCCGCGGAGCGACAACTGCAGTCTTACTGTTGAAAGGCCCAGGGTCCCTTCAGATCGTCTAGGGGCCCTCCGACCTTTTCAACGCCCTTCCGGCCTGTTCAGGGACTCGTCTGGGATCCGCGAAGCGAAAAGACATGATGTGGAGTGGGTGATATATATATATATATATATATATATATATATATATATATATATATATATATATATATATATATATATATATATATATATACAATACAAAGAGGGCTGACTACAAGAACACAAATAAGAGCTTTCGGGTAGATTGTAACACCCTGACGAAGGGTGTTACAATATACCCGAACGCTCCGCTTTTAATATTTTTAATTGCTTGCTAATAATATTTTGCTAATAATAATAATATTTTAGAGAAAAAATCGGAGCTTTCGGGTAGATTGTAACACCTGACGAAGGGTGTTACAATATACCCGAACGCTCCGCTTTTAATATTTGTATCGTGGAGGAACTCCTCTTTGTATTTCATCTTCATCTGGAATCTCTACGTGCTTTTGGCCCTTCCGGTCTGACCAGGGACTCCTCTGACCTTCCAAGAAGCCCCCTTTGTGTGTCAAGGGGCCTATTCAGCCTGTTCAGAGGTCCTTCCGACCTGGCCAGGGGCTGCACTGGCTGCCTTGTCGCCCTGCCGACATGCTCAGGGGGGCCCTCCGACCTGCCCAGGGGCCCCTCCAGTCTGGCTAGAAACTCATCCGGCATGTTCAAGGGCCCCTTCCGACCGGCCCAGGGACCCTTTCGGTCTAGCCAGGGGCCCCTCTGATTTGCCCAGGAGCCCCTCCGATCTGCCTAGCGACTCTTCTAGTCGGACTGCGCTGGCTGCTTTGTCGCCCTGCCGACATGCTCAAGGGGCCCTCCGATCTGCCCTGGGGCCCCTCCGTGCTGGCTAGGGGCCAATTCGGCATGTTCAGGGTCCCTTCTTACCCACCCAGGGGTCCTTTTGGTCTGGTCAGGGGCCCCTCCGATCTGCACAGGGGCCCTTTTAACTTTCCAGGAGCCCTCTGGTCTCTCCAGGGGTCCTCCAGCCTTCTAAGGGCCCTTCCGACCTGGTAAGGGACTGCGCTGGCTGCTTTTTCGCCTTGCGATATGCTCTGAGGGCCCTCCGACCTGCCCTGGGGCCCCTCCGTGCTGACTAGGGACCCATTCGGTACGTTCATGGGCCCTTCTGACCAACCTAGGGGCGTTTCAGTCTGGTCAGGGGCTCCTCTGACCTGCACAGGGGCCCTCTGGTCTGTCCAGGGGCCCTCCAACCTGCTCAGGGGCCCTTATGGCCTGGCAAGGGACTGCGCTGGCCACTTTGTCGCCCTGCCGACATGCTCAGGGGCCTCTCGACCTGCCCAGGGGCCCTCTGTGCTGGCGTGGGGCCCATTTGACGTGTTCAGGGGGCCCTCTGACCCGCTCAGGAGCCTTTCGGTCTGGCCATGGGCCCCTCTGACATGCACAGGGCTCTTTTGAACGTCTAAGGGGCCCTCTGGTCTTTCAGAGAGGGCCCTGGTGGTCCAAAGGGGGCCTCTGAAGTGCTCTAAACTCTCTAAAGACCACGCTTCGCGTGGTAAAGAGCCCATGATATCGCGCTTCGCGCGGTCTCGTTGGCCCTTTTGCGCGCGCCGAAAAGGGCCCTCCTGGCCTCCAGGGGGGGGGGGGGGGGCGCCCCCCCCCCCCCTTGGCTACGTGCCTGGATGCATGACAGGGCACCAATGACTCCCTGACAAGGGGACAGGGACTATAGACAAACTTATTAATTCCTCAGTAGGTTTCAGTGTTTTATATTATCTCTGCAAGTTAGGCGTCCACTTGTTAGTGAGCAGTGAGCACCCTAACAATGCCAATTTGACCGATCACGTTCATTTTAATTGCGAGGGGGGCTATGGCTCGAACTCTGGACCTTTCATTCACTAGGCGAATACGCTAACCACCGCTCGCACCGAACTCCACGTTCTCATTTCAGAAAACAAAGCATCACTGTAAGAAGGTGTATTTGCCACCATCGAAGACATTGCTTTCGCGCGCCAACGGCTTTCTCTCTCTCTCTCTCTCTCTCTCTCTCTCTCTCTCTCTCTCTCTCTCTCTCTCTCTCTCTCTCTCTCTCTCTCTCTCTCTCTTGCTCTTGCTCTTGCTCTTGCTCTTGCTCTTGCTCTTGCTCTTGCTCTTGCTCTTGCTCTTGCTCTTGCTCTTGCTCTTGCTCTTGCTCTTGCTCTTGCTCTTGCTCTTGCTCTTGCTCTTGCTCTTGCTCTCGCTCTCGCTCTCGCTCTCGCTCTCTCGCTCTCGCTCTCGCTCTCGCTCTCGCTCTCGCTCTCGCTCTCGCTCTCGCTCTCGCTCTCGCTCTCGCTCTCGCTCTCGCTCTCGCTCTCGCTCTCGCTCTCTCTCTCTCTCTCTCTCTCTCTCTCTCTCTCTCTCTCTCTCTCTCTCTCTCTCTCTCTCTCTCTCTCTCTCTCTCTCTCTCTCTCTCTCTCTCTCTCTGCAGTTCAATTCAATTAAAAATCCACTCAATTCGGTATTAGTCAACATACAAATAGACAACCAATCGGGCGGACATCAGCCGTTCCATGATCCACCAACCGATACCTCATTCGCACCTAACCTTCATCCCTCGCCAACACACAGGCACACAGACCAGATAGACGGACAGGCCACCGTCTCGTCTTCTATACAGTTCTGCCGCCGCTGGACGCCGGTACAAAACGCAGCCGGACGAGCACGACTCAAATCGGTCGAACACGAACATTGGTCAACGCCACGGACAACACAATCTCTCGCGCACGGGACACTGCACGACGCGCGGCCCTACGCCGGCCTCTCAGTCTTCAACACAACTGGGATCCAAACTCACGAGTGAACGCCTCCCGAGTCCAACTCAGCTGAGCGTCCCGTGCTCTGCTTGGCCTGTTGATCGAGGCCGCCCAACCCGCGCGACGAAACTACACCCTGCCGTCGTCGCGGCCAGCCTCTCTATCGCAGATCACAGCCCGATTCGAAGGCCTGTGAGACGCCCGGTGACATTGTTCTAGAGCCTCTCCTTCCCGAGTCGACCACTCCCAGAGAGGCAGCCGGCCGGGGGCGACTCGGTTCGCGCCAGATTAATAAAATCGATCCAACGGGTGAAAAATATCATTTATGAATAGCTGTGTATATGCATGTATGTGTGTTTATGTACAATTCACTCGGTTTATCGCGGGGAGGCGCTGCTCATACGCCCAGTTCGGGCACACACGAAACGTAATCCCCACGTGGACAAGGCAGACTTGCTCACTACACTGCGCCTCCATACATACACAGACATTGTCCCGGCCTCGCTGACGTCACATACTGTCCAGGTGACGTCACACAATAAATCTCAGTGACGTCATATACTTTCTGGTGACGTCACACTACCACTGCCCTGTTGGCTGGTCGCCGTTTCCACATCATCCACTCTGCAGGCACGGTCAGACAAACAGACCGCACTTCTGACGTCACCGTGACGTCGCGAGAGGAGTTGAGCTGTTGTGGCTGTGATGTGCGAGTGACGTCAGCACACATCACACCTTGGGCTGCGGGTTGAGCGAGTTCTGGACGCGCAGAAGCTGCAGGCTGCTGTTGTTGTAGAAGCTGGGCGCCGTGGTGGCTGATGGCACCGTGTGCGCCTCCTCGTAGAAGTCGACGTCATCATCGTCCACCATCTCACCATCACCGTCCAGCTGCGGGGAGGGCAGAGGTCACAGGTCAGTACAGGTCACAGGACGACAGAGGTCTCAGTTCAGCAGAGGCCACAGCAGGTCAACAGAGGTCACAGGTCACAGGTCAGCACAGGTCACAGGACGACAGAGGTCTCAGTTCAGCAGAGGCCACAGCAGGTCAACAGAGGTCACAGGTCAGTACAGGTCAGAGGTCAGCACGGATCACAGGTCCAGACAGACCACAAGGCAAGGAGGTCAGTGAAAGGTGTGACGGATACACACGACGAACACTCCACACTCATGCGTAACGCAATGCCTGTTTCAAATCTCACGGCGGAAACATTGGTGCCATCGGACAATACTTGCGACATTTGGCGACACTTGCGACATTTGGCGATACTGGCGACAACTAGCGACATGTGGTGATATCTAGTGACATTCAGCGAAACTGGCGACATGCCGCAACGTTTGGTGGCATTTTCGCCATCTGGTAACACCGCTACATCTAGCGACATTCCGGCGTCACTCACCGCCTGCAGCTCGATGGGCGAGAAGAGCTTGGGCAGGAGGACCAGCCGCAGCGGCACCAACATGGCCAGGAAGAAGGGGAAACCGATGGCGGCCGGCGTGAACTTGATGCCCAGCAGGAAGCCCAGACAGCAGAACTGGATGATGGTATACAGGTGCATACGCCACGTCTTCACCTGGAGCAGACGGAGACGGAGAAACGGCGTCAGAAGGAAGCGTGGAAGGTGAATAGACAGAGAAGGCAGAGGGCACACTACACACGGGAGCGAACAACTTAATGGCTAATAGTTGCTCTCATGACTCATGAGCGATTCTCCGAACTGGCAAAATGCCGAAAATCGTCACAGGCAAATAGTTAACTGACACAACGGCGAATTATCTCGACAATCATCGAATAATGTTCGGTGATTATTTACTGATTGACCATATTTACGCTCACAAATTTCTGATCGAAGACCGTTAACACAATGCATCTTACTTTCTTCGAACTACAACCACCTCTCTCCTCTCCCTCTGCTCTCTCCTCTCCCCTGCTCACCCGCTTGACGAAGCTCTCATCAGGGTGATGCTTGACCGGCTTCAGGAAGAGCACCAACCTCTCCAGCATCTGCACGCCAGTCATCGAGCTGACGCCCATGTACATGAACACGCCGAACACGACCGCCACCGGGATCAGCTTCAGCACCGCGCTCAGTGCCACCGACAGCCCGAGCATGATGGCGACCAGCAGGTTGGACAGACGCTGCTCGTGCACACCGATCATCTTGGGCTTCTCTCCGGGCGCGTACGTGCTCGACATCAAAGTCAGCGCTGCGGCGTGGCTCACGCTACGAATGGTCGCAGCGCACATCCAGGGAGCGCCGATCAACGCAGAGATCAGGTTGATCACCGAGATACAAACGATGTCGAAGTGGAAGCCCGTGCCCTTCTTGAGGTTGCGCTCCGGCTTCGCCATGATGAGTTCGCACACCATGGTCTCAATGTAGATGACGATGAAGACTAGAGCGGCAGCAGGCAGGGCACCGACGATAGCCACCCAGGAGATGGACTGATGCAGACCCAGGGGTGAGATGATCCAGCCGCGCACGGCCGGGTTAGACGGGGTCAGACCGGACGGTACCTCCAGACGCTGAGTGTACACCTGCGGGGCAGAGGGCACAGATCAGAGGTCACAGGTCACCCAGAGGGCACATATCAGAGGTCACAGGTCAGCGGCCGAATATCAGAGGTCACAGGTCACTCAGAGGGCACAGATCAGAGGTCACAGGTCACTCACAGGTCACTTAGAGGGCACAGATCAGAGGTCACAGGTCACTCAAAAGTCACAGGTCACATGAGGAATGGCCTTGGCCCTCTGACATGCGGGTCACAAAATACGTGGTACTCTCGTCCTGCATCTGTCCCGCAGGTCAACACATGGTATACAGTCCGCCCGGGTCTCATCAGGTGGTAACACCAGCCCCGGATACAGCGCTGAGGCCGGTCTCAGCTATCAAAACCGCCCACAGTGTCTCCCACTCCTCCGCAAAGCGCATTCATTACACATCAGAGCATTAACCCTCAGTCGGTGACCAGTGTTGTACTCGCTCTACTCCGCCTCCCACTACCACTCCCTCAACTGCAGCCGCTAGCCCAGCGTCACCAACAGCGTCAGCTGTCAGCGGTCAGTCAGAATCAGTGGTCAGCGGTCAGAGGTCAGCGGTCAGCGGTCAGAGGTCAGAGGTCAGCGGTCAGCGGTCAGCGGTCAGCGGTCAGGGGTCAGGGGTCAGAGGTCAGAGGTCAGAGGTCAGCGGTCAGAGGTCAGAGGTCAGAGGTCAGAGGTCAGAGGTCAGAGGTCAGAGGTCAGAGGTCAGCGGTCAGAGGCGTCAGCGTACCTGCGGGATCAGCATGTCGACGCCGACCATGATCAGGATGGCGATGGGCACACCGAAGTCTCCCAACATGCGGCGCACGCGGCGGCCCAGGAACTTGCTGTTGCGGAAGAACCGGAGGTACTGGGCGATGGCGAACGTGCCGAACATGAGCAGCAGCGAGAGCAGCGCCGTGTTGGGCTGGTTCTTGGGGTCGGTCAGGGGCGCGTCCGCCAGCATTGTGCCGTTGTTTCCACTGTGGGTGGAGGGCAGGCGGAGTTAGGGTCTGCAGTCTGCGCTGTTATCGTGGCAGGGAGCTGAAAATGTCGGCACATTCACGCAGAATTACGGCAGATTCAGCATTCATGTCACAAAAAGCGACACATGGGGTAGGTATTGATCGAGATCTTTCGAACGCTGCGTGTCAGAGAGCTGGCGTTCCTAGTTTCTCTAAATGACATGTCAAACAGTGACCTTGTCGCATGTCTTTAGTAATTACAGTATTTACCTTTTGAGGAGAAATGTGCAACAACCTGTCAAATGGGGATACATTAAAGACCTGAGGCATTGCACAAAAACCCAACAAAGCCAACGACACCAACTAATCATCCATTAAGCCACAAACTCTCTAGGAAGGTACAAACTCCTCAAGGTACGATACTAGGTACGAGACTAGGTACAAGACTAGGTACGAGACTAGGTATGAGACTAGGTACAAGACTAGGTACGAGACTAGGTACGAGACTAGGCACGAGACTAGGCACGATACGCCTCTCCTTCTGGCCGGCCCCGTTCCCGCTGCGCCCACTCGCTGCCCACTCACAGGGGGTCGACGAGCTCTGTGTCGTTGCTGTTTGAGTCGTTGAACATGAGGCTGGCCGTGCTCACGTTGGCGGACTCGCCGGTCAGCGGGTTCATCACCAGCGGCAGGGTGGTCAGGAACAGCGAGTCGGTGCAGTAGTCGGCCAGCAGGGGCTGGTCGATAAACACCTGAGGAACGCGCGACCACGAGCGGTCAGTCAGATCGCACGACAAACACCTGCGGAACGCGCGACCACGAGCGGTCAGTCAGATCGCACGACAAACACCTGCGGAACGCGCGACCACGAGCGGTCAGTCAGATCACACGACAAACACCTGCGGAACGCGCGACCACGAGCGGTCAGTCAGATCACACGACAAACACCTGCGGAACGCGCGACCACGGGCGGTCAGTCAGATCGCACGACAAACACCTGCGGAACGCGCGACCACGAGCGGTCAGTCAGATCGCACGACAAACACCTGCGAAACGCGCGACCACGAGCGGTCAGTCAGATCGCACGACAAACACCTGCGGAACGCGCGACCACGGGCGGTCAGTCAGATCGCACGACAAACACCTGAGGAACGCGCGACCACGAGCGGTCAGTCAGATCGCACGACAAACACCTGCGGAACGCGCGACCACGAGCGGTCAGTCAGATCGCACGACAAACACCTGCGGAACGCGCGACCACGAGCGGTCAGTCAGATCGCACGACAAACACCTGCGGAACGCGCGACCACGAGCGGTCAGTCAGATCACACGACAAACACCTGCGGAACGCGCGACCACGAGCGGTCAGTCAGATCACACGACAAACACCTGCGGAACACGCGACCACGGGCGGTCAGTCAGATCGCACGACAAACACCTGCGGAACGCGCGACCACGAGCGGTCAGTCCGATCGTACGATAAACACCTGAGGAACGCGCGACCACGAGCGGTCAGTCCGATCGCACGATAAGCACCTGAGGAACGCGCGACCACGAGCGGTCAGTCCGATCACACGATACACACCTGAGGAACGCGCGACCACGGGCGGTCAGTCAGATCACACGATACACACCCGAGGAACGCGCGACCACGAGCGGTCAGTCAGATCACACAATAAACACCTGAGGAACGCGCGACCACGAGCGGTCAGTCAGATCACACGATAAACACCTGAGGAACGCGCGACCACGAGCGTCCGATCGCAGCTCGACACTGTGTGGACCGAGCAGGTATTCTGGCGTTAGATACAGTACAGAGTATGTTATGCCCGTCGGAAAACGCTGAGCTATTATTATAGAAGAAGACGCATTGTATTGTGAATAAAACAACGTGTTTATATGGGTACATACCATTTTGTTGTGATGTGGCAACTATTTGTGATTAATCGTCTCAGAAAGTAAACCAATAACCAATCGTCACCATGAACAGACACATAGCTGATGCCGATTGAATGAACAGCCACAAAGACAGACACTGCCCGCTGCTCACCGTGGCGAGCTTGGCGAGCGACTCGAAGATGAAGAGGAGGGACACGAGGGAGGAGAAGATCTCTGTGACGAAGCGGGTGAACTTGCGGACCAGCACCGAGCCCTCGAGACCGACCAGCACCAGACTGATGACCAACATCCAGATGGCGATCCAGACCCGCATCGGCAGGAACTCGATGCCGTTCGACTGTGCAAACTGTGGGCACGGAGCGAGGTGTCAAGACTCAGCCATCCGGATAGAGATGACACAGTGTTAGACACAGCCATCCGGATAGAGATGACACAGTGTCAGACACAGCCATCCGGATAGAGATGACACAGTGTCAGACACAGCCATCCGGATAGAGATGACACAGTGTCAGACACAGCCATCCGGATAGAGATGACACAGTGTCAGACACAGCCATCCGGATAGAGATGACAGTGTCAGACACAGCCATCCGGATAGAGATGCCACAGTGTCAGACACAGCCATCCGGATAGAGATGACACAGTGTCAGACACAGCCATCCGGATAGAGATGACACAGTGTCAGACACAGCCATCCGGATAGAGATGACACAGTGTTAGACACAGCCATCCGGATAGAGATGACACAGTGTCAGACACAGCCATCCGGATAGAGGTGACACAGTGGCAAGACACAGCCATCCGGATAGAGATGACACAGTGTCAAGACACAGCCATCCGGATATAGATGACACAGTGTCAAGACACAGCCATCCGGATAGAGATGACACAGTGTCAGACACAGCCATCCGGATAGAGATGACACAGTGTTGGACACAGCCATCTGGATGGAGATGACACAGTGTCAGACACAGCCATCCGGATATAGATGACACAGTGTCAGACACAGCCATCCGGATAGAGATGACACAGTGTTAGACACAGCCATCCGGATAGAGATGACACAGTGTTAGACACAGCCATCCGGATAGAGATGACACAGTGTCAGACACAGCCATCCGGATAGAGATGACACAGTGTCAGACAGCCATCCGGATAGAGATGACACAGTGTCAGACACAGCCATCCGGATAGAGATGACAGGATAGAGATGACACAGTGTCAGAGACAGCCATCCGGATAGAGATGACACAGTGTCAGACACAGCCATCCGGATAGAGATGACACAGTGGCAAGACACAGCCATCCGGATAGAGATGACAGGATAGAGATGACACAGTGTCAGACACAGCCATCCGGATAGAGATGACACAGTGTCAGACACAGCCATCCGGATAGAGATGACACAGTGTCAGACACAACCATCCGGATAGAGATGACACAGTGTCAGACACGGCCATCCGGATAGAGATGACACAGTGTCAGACACAGCCATCCGGATAGAGATGACACAGTGTCAGACACAGCCATCCGGATAGAGATGACACAGTGTTAGACACAGCCATCCGGATAGAGATGACAGTGTTAGACACAGCCATCCGGATAGAGATGACACAGTGTCAGACACAGCCATCCGGATAGAGATGACAGGATAGAGATGACACAGTGTCAGACACAGCCATCCGGATAGAGATGACACAGTGTCAGACACAGCCATCCGGATAGAGATGACACAGTGTCAGACACAGCCATCCGGATAGAGATGACACAGTGTCAGACACAGCCATCCGGATAGAGATGACACAGTGTTAGACACAGCCATCCGGATAGAGATGACACAGTGTCAGACACATACATCCGGATAGAGATGACACAGTGTCAGACACAGACATCCGGATAGAGATGACACAGTGGCAAGACACAGCCATCCGGATAGAGATGACACAGTGTCAGACACAGCCATCCGGATAGAGATGACACAGTGTTAGACACAGCCATCCGGATAGAGATGACACAGTGTCAGACACAGCCATCCGGATAGAGATGACAGGATAGAGATGACACAGTGTCAGGCACAGCCATCCGGATAGAGATGACACAGTGTTAGACACAGCCATCCGGATAGAGATGACACAGTGTCAGACACAGCCATCCGGATAGAGATGACAGGATAGAGATGACACAGTGTCAGACACAGCCATCCGGATAGAGATGACACAGTGTCAGACACAGCCATCCGGATAGAGATGACACAGTGTCAGACACAGCCATCCGGATAGAGATGACACAGTGTCAGACACAGCCATCCGGATAGAGATGACACAGTGTCAGATACAGCCATCCGGATAGAGATGACACAGTGTTAGACACAGCCATCCGGATAGAGATGACACAGTGTCAGACACAGCCATCCGGATAGAGATGACACAGTGTCAGACACAGCCATCCGGATAGAGATGACACAGTGTCAGACACAGCCATCCGGATAGAGATGACACAGTGTTAGACACAGCCATCCGGATAGAGATGACACAGTGTCAGACACAGCCATCCGGATAGAGATGACACAGTGTCAGACACAGAGTCGGTCCCACTCGCAGAGTCGGCCCCACAGTCATACCACTTCACTCACGAGCCAGAGGTGAGACAGAGCAAAGCCCAGAACGAGACACAGGATGAGACCGTTTTCTTATTTGATAGCAAACCAAAATGCAGAAAATAACGACGGAAAGTAAACGTTCCGTCAACCCGTCTCTCTCCCCAGATACACGTCCAACAACTGACCAGTGCCACACAATCAGTACCTCCTGCCGCAATACCACGCCTTTCTCACGGCTTTGAGTCCCCCCCCCCCCCTCATCCCCCCCCCCTCCCTCCTGCCGTGTCAGACTCGTACCGAGTAGAGAGCCTCGTCGAAGAGCAGCACGGGTCCGGTGGTACCGATGATGATCAGCGGCTGGCAGGAGAACAGTGAGAAGATCACGCCGGCCATGGCGGTGGAGATGAGCGTCTCAGAGATACCGATCAGAAGGGCCGTCTTGTCCACTGTGAACGGGGAGGATATGGTCACGGGCAGACCCGGGGCAGCAGGGGAGGAGGGCGCAGCATGGTCACGTGACCCCCCCCCCCCGGACCAGCAGGGCGGCGGGCGTCACGCGTCGAGTCGAGTCGAACACAGCACATTCCATTAACATGTGACGAAAGAGCAGCACTATGTCACCAGGACCAAACTGGTGATCATTGGCGAGTAATTAAACATTTTGCAGGGCAGTTCGAGTTGTCCGTAACACTCTACCGGAAATGGTTGGTCTACCCGCCTCTCCGCCTCCCCCAGCTCACTCATCAGGGCCCACCCCCCCCCGCCCGGAATTCACTCATCACCCCCCGCCCGGAACTCACTCATGAGTCCTCCGAAGGTGATGGCTCCGGCCAGAGCGGCGAAGAAGATGAAGAACGCCGCGGAGAAGACGGCGCCGTCCAGGCCGTCCTTGAAGTCGGACAAGTACCACGGGTACCTGGCGAGAGAGGGAACAGTGAGGACGGGGTCACACTCCAGAGCCACACAACAATCGCCGCACAACACAACAGACGTGACGGTACGCTGTCTCCCATCGTCCGACCGGAGCGGCCTGCCTTGCAGCCGAGCGGCACAAACCAGCGCCCCGGCACCAACAAACGACACCAGCAGCAATCTCAGTCGTGCACGCCCACTCGTGAACACTGGACGAAACACGGAGCTCACACGAGACCGGACCGTCTCTACTCCACCGCGCCTCCCTCCAACCCCCACCACTCCACGGCCAACCCGTCCACCTCGGCCCTTCGCTGTGCTGACCTGCGCTTGATGTCGTTGATGAACCCTGCAAAGGGACGTCCCTTCCTGGCCAGGGGGTCATCATCCTCTTCCTTCTTGTCTCCCTCGCCGGGCGCACCGTCTCCACCTTCGGCGACCACGCCGTTCGGGCCTACCGGCGCTCCTGGCACCATGGACTCCCTGCGACTCCGCAGCGCCAGCTTCTCCCGCTTGCGCTCCTGTATATCGCGCGAGTGCATCTGCAGCATGTGCACGTCCAGCACGTCCGGGTTGGCGGTCCAGTCGATCGGTGGCAGTACCAGTGTGTCGTCCAGGAACTCCTTGAAGGCCCACATCAGGTCGGAGCGGCTGTCGGCCTTGTAGGCGGCGTCGTGGAACGCCTGGGGGCGAGCGATGGACGGTCAGACGGGCGCGCGGAGACATGAGTCGGTTAGGCGTCGTCGTGGCACCAGTGACAGCGATGGTTGAGGAGGGGGTCTTATCGCTCCAAAAATTGATGATCAGAACATAATATATGTTTGCACGCCAGTTTGTGTGAAATTTGCTAAGACGAACTAAACGGGAGCTGGGAAACCGAAACTTTCTCCCCTAAATATTTAACCAATATCCATCGCCCAGTTCGTCGAAGCTTCTGCCGTGAGCCGGATGCGTCTGTCAGAAGCCTGCGTTCAGTCTCAGTCTCTACAGTGACTGATCAGTCCGCCGCAGTCCGACTCTGTCAGAAGCCTGCGTTCAGTCTCAGTCTCCACAGTGACTGATCAGTCCGACTCTGTCAGAAGCCTGCGTTCGGTCTCAGTCTCCACAGTGACTGATCAGTCCGCCGCAGTCCGACTCTGTCAGAAGCCTGCGTTCAGTCTCAGTCTCCAGTGACTGATCAGTCCGCCGCAGTCCGACTCACCGGCGTGGACATGATGGTGGCGAACGCGCGCCCCGTCTCGTTGTAGTCCTCGGTGGCGTCGTGCGGGCCCACCAGGAAGAAGATGAACCGCACTGGCAGAGGCATCTGGTGGCACAAATCGGAAACAGCCCCGCCAGTAAGAGTAAGCCATTTCTCACCCAGTACTTGCTTACAGTCTCTGTGAGCTCTATCTTCACTTGCTTCCCCAGAACTCCTGAACCGGCAATACATTCCTATCTCACAGCATCTCACATTGCCATATGGAATATATTATATACTCCTGTGCCTGGTACAACTTATTCTTCAGCGCCTCCAGCTATCATCCAGATCTCTACCAATATCTGAAACCCACTCTATCAATGTGTGACGACCCTGGGTCAGCCAGTGCTGCCAGTGCTGCCAGCCATCCGCCAGTGCTGCCCCGTATGTGTGACCGGGCGTCTTACCTCGGTGATGCCCGGCAGGTAGGTTCCCTCTGAGAGTCGCACGAACGCGGCCACCGGTCCCGTGGCGAAGTCCACCCGTCCGACATTCACGGAGAACGTCTCGGTGCCGGGCGCCAGCCGGCGCAGGATGTTGTTGTGCGACACAAAGCGGCGCAGGTCGTCATTGCTCGCCACCGACTCGCCACCGATCTGCAGAGGGAGGGGAGGTCAGCCGGAGCCACACCCGGAGAATCGACACCCCACACCCGTACTGAACTGTGACTCAGGGAAGACAGATCTAGGCATCCTTGTGGAGGAGGTTGCAGAGGAAGGTAGACAGACTAATTCCGGAAGGCTGTGAACTAGCATCATGACATATCATGACATGGTGTGTTAGTGGTCTTCACTGACAACATGACATATGAAGATAAAATGGAGCTGAAGAAGTCTCCGTCACCAAACGCCTTCACGTTGTGTTGCTACCGTTATTCATTTTACGTCACAAACCGTGAAATTCGGGTTCCTATTCCAACACGTTCACTCGTGCATACCGTTCGGGACACAGACACAGCAATAGTGCATGCTTGTTCGTTTGATGATATGATTTCTTCGTAGGATCAAACAATGACGCAAGCATCCAGAAAGCTAAATGGCAAATCCATTCAAAAATATGAAAACGTAAACATGCACAATCCTTGGAAGCTTTTAAAGAAGTGTAATATATATATATATATATATATATATATATATATATATATATATATATATATATATATATATATATATATATATATATATATATATATATATATATATATATATATATATATATATTATATATATATATATATATATATATATATATATATATATATATATATATATATATATATATATATATATATATATATATATATATATATATATATATATATATATATATATATATATATATATATATATATATATATATATATATATATATATATATATATATATATATATATATATATATATATATATATATATATATATATATATATATATATATATATATATATATATATATATATATATATATATATATATATATATATATATATATATATATATATATATATATATATATATATATATATATATATATATATATATATATATATATATATATATATATATATATATATATATATATATATATATATATATATATATATATATATATATATATATATATATATATATATATATATATATATATATATATATATATATATATATATATATATATATATATATATATATATATATATATATATATATATATACCAAAATTACTACAAACCTAGTAGTACATCGCAATATCCTCCAATGCTTAGAGGTGGTAATACATTGTGTCAATACAAAACACACAAACTCAGCAACAGACAAAACAGTACCAAGCACATCACGGGCAGAGCAATATTACAAATCAACAAGCAGAAGCAAAAGGGCACACAACAAAGCAAAAACCGGTGAGTATCAGTACACGGCACACGATTGACTAAGCCCCACGCACACCGTCCGATACCGGGGTGGTTGGCGGGGCCACCGTCGGTGTCACCTGTCCCGCCACGGTGGCCGGCCCCGCCACGGTGGCCGGCCCCGCCACGGCCGGCGAGGGGCCAGAGTGTCGCGAGACGGGCACATAGGGCCGCGAAGGCCGGCTACTGTCCGGCGGCCTCTTCAGCTGTCAAAACGGGCCCCAGTCACTCCTCCCCGGCCGGAGCGGTCACAGGTCACAGACAGACACAGGCCACAGCTCACAGAGGTCACGCAGAGGTCACACAGAGGTCACACAGAGGTCACTCCTCCCCGGCCGGAGCGGTCACAGGTCACAGACAGACACAGGCTACATCTCACAGAGGTCACACAGATGTCACACAGAGGTCACAGAGGTCACTCCTCCCCGACCGGGCGGTCACAGGTCACAGACAGACACAGGCTACAGCTCACAGAGGTCACACAGAGGTCACACAGAGGTCACACAGAGGTCTCACAGACAGGTCTCACACACAGGTCACACGGCGGCAAAGGTTCTGCTGAAGATTCCAGAACTGGCCGTTCGCTGCCGATGTACAAAGGCCGAGAAAAAGAGCGTCGAATGGCGAAGCTTCATATATAAATGTTCTTTACACAAGACATCTTTGACGAGAAAACTCGCGAGAGAACAGGCCAATAGAGACCGACTGCAGGACGAATCGAAAGGCAGCTCCAGCTCCAGCGCCGACCACGGAGAGCACCTGCCGTCGTACACAAGCTGCACACGACTGACGACACAGTGTGCACTGTGCACACGCGTCTGTGTAGTGTACACAGTCACACGTCTACAGAGGCGAATTATGTAACGGGCTCACAGCATAGTCAGTAGTCACTTCCTGAGGCACGAACAGCAGCGTGTGGGATCAACTGCAAGGCGAGACGAACACAGGAGCAGTAACAATAGCAGCAACGCGTCAGCCAATCACAGCGCGAGACAAACACAAACATCCTGTGTCAGGGTCTTGTGTGCGGGTTCCAGCGCGCCATTGTGTGCGGGTTCCAGCGCGCCGGAGTTCGGAGGACTCACATGGTGAGACGATCACAGTGAGACGACAACAGAAGCGTCGGCTTTATGTAAACACAAATGCCATGGTGACGGGATAGTGGAATCATGTGCGCTCCAAGCAAAGCGTACAAGGCGGCTTTGCTAGCTGTAAGCATTCATGTTGTAATGAGGGACAATCACACGCACACAAACACACACAAGCCCAACAGATCGAGTTTACCTCTTGCGCTGATTTGAACTGTAAATAGAAAAACAGCGACAATTTAGTTACGGCGCCATAGAAAATGGCCGAGACGAATGGGAGGAAAGAATTACTGCAAATCAATGACACTACAAACACGCACTCTGAGCTACTACTATTCCTTTGGATAAATCGCACCACCAATACAAACAACAACATGCCAACGAGGAGCCATCCATCGGTTCACACATTCACATACCACACGCTCGAAACTGGAGCACACTCTGGGCAAACATGGCCAACAAATCCGAACACATCGTCACATCCTGCAAGTCTGTTCCCACTCGTTTATCTACTCTCTGACGAGATAATAACCAACAGATGCAACCCTTCGTCGCCGACACCCGTGACACCAGCGACCCGTCAGTAATCATCACCCTGCATCCAACAGGGGGGGGGGGGGGGGGGGGTAGGGGGTGGAGGAGTGCAAGGGAGGACGACGTACCGAGTTGTGGCGCGGGATTTGGCCGTGCGAGGACGACATGACGGTCAGCGAGTTCTTCAGCTTGTCCTTGTCCACCTCGGAGAAAGAGCGGGTCGAGTCGCGCCGCATGTCGGCCAGACTCTGCAACACAGCCAGCGCAGTCTGTGATATCTGTCTGCAGGGTCAGCTCTGACGCAATCGTGTGGCAATATTTAGACAAACGGCGCAAGTCTGTATGTCCAAGCGGACAGTGCAAGTGACACCTGTGTTGTCGTCCAGCAAACGCGATTCGAAGCAACCTTTTCGGAATTAGCAAGGCTTCACGACAAAGAGCGACCATTTTGTTACCCTTATGGTGGTACTGAATTATTCCTGACAAAAACAACCGAGGACCCCGACCGACCTGGAGGGTGACCTGAGAAGGGTTCCCTCTCCCCCTTTCTGCCCCGTTCCCCCGGTAGTCACTCTAGCTGACCTGCAGTGCGACCTGGGACCCCGACTGACCTGCAGGGTGGCGCGGGACCCCGCCTGACCTGCAGTGCGACCTGGGACCCCGACTGACCTGCAGTGTGACCTGGGACCCGGACTGACCTGCAGGGTGGCGCGGGACAGGTTGCGGCTGCTCATGTAGTTCTTCAGTCCGCGGCTGTGGTGGTCGGCCACGTGCTGCCTCCGAAGCAGCAGGGTGCGCATCACGGCGCCAAAGTCCTGCTGCTTGATGGCGTCGTCGTTGACCAGCTGGGTGGTGATCCGGTGGGAGATGGCCACCGAGTCGTGCTCCTCCACGTCCAGCAGCACCACGCCTGAGGGCGGGAGGTCAGCGGAGGTCAGAGGGGGACGGGAGGTCAGGGGAGGTCGAGGTCAGAGACACGTCAAGCAGCACCACGTCTGAGGGCGGGAGGTCAGCGGAGGTCAGAGGGGGGCGGGGGGGGGAGGTCAGGGGAGGTCAGAGGCACGTCCAGCAGCACCACGTCTGAGGGCGGGAGGTCAGCGGAGGTCAGAGGGGGAGGAAGGTCAGCGGAGGTCAGAGGCACGTCCAGCAGCACCACGCCTGATGGCGGGAGGTCAGCGGAGGTCAGAGGGGGGGGGGGGGGGGGAGGTCAGCGGAGGTCAGAGGCACGTCCAGCAGCACCACGCCTGATGGCGGGAGGTCAGCGGAGGTCAGAGGGGGGAGGTCAGCGAAGGTCAGAGGCACGTCCAGCAGCACCACGCCTGATGGCGGGAGGTCAGCGGAGGTCAGAGGCACGTCCAGCAGCACCACGCCTGATGGCGGGAGGCCAGCGGAGGTCAGAGGTGGGGGGGGGGGAGGTCAGAGGCACGTCCAGCAGCACCACGCCTGATGGCGGGAGGTCAGCGGAGGTCAGAGGGGGACGGGAGGTCAGGGGAGGTCAGAGACACATCCAGCAGCACCACGGATGCAGGGGACAGAAGATGATGTGAAATGAATGCCATCAATGGTTCGGACGTGTTCAAAGCAAAAGTGAATGGAAGAGGAACATCTAGCCGAATCGCTGCAGGTCATTGTAATGTGAAGGCAATGCCAAATATTTTGCAGCATGAAATTAAATAAACATATTTTTCACTTTCATTTTCACTCCACAATATTTGTAATGTAAAATGCAGTTGTACAAATATGGTAGAGACATATCCAGGTTACGGATAATGTCCTTCACAAATGCACTGATAATAGCCATCACGATACAAAGAAGATAACCGAAGTTCGATCAAACACATTCAACAAAAACCAACATAACCGTCTACCGTCGGACCATAGCACCAGCGCCGTGCACAGACCGCACAGACCGCCCCCACCTCCGCCACGCACAGAAGCTCTCCTGGCACTGCGCTCCATGTGTGCGTGTCCCCACAGTACCCCCCGACAGGCCAAACCCGCTCCCCTCTGACGTCATACCGCCCAGGGGGACGAATCGCGCCGAGATCTCACCTCCCGTTAACACGCAGGGTTATGAATCTGATGCTAACAAGTCGATGCGTGTTTTTCGCCATTTGCCCGAGGCTGAGACCGGATGTTTCGGTTCAGGCCACGGTCGCCGTATATTCGGCGATCATTGCTGGCGTCACAACAGAACACCAGATGGCTGTCGAAAATGACGACTTAGCTTGAGAATAAATGGGTTATAAGAACAAAACGTCTAATGGGTCCTACCGAACATCGGAAACATTCCCATCCAAATGTTACCCATCAACACATCCAACCAAGCACGAACTCCCCAATGCGGCGCCCACTCGCTCGCAGCAGCCACACCTTTCTCGAGACAGCGACGCAGATGCATCAGGCTCTGGAACGACAGAGACGAGAGATGTGGCTTTCCCCAGCGGTCCGAGCCGGGCTGCACATCCTCCTCGTATTTGATCCAGCGAGCACAGGCCTGCCACTCAGCCTCGGTGTCGTTAGCAGCAGTCAGCTCGTCCATTTGAACGTAGATCTGTGGGGACAAACAGGAACTTCAGCTTCGGATAGCGATAATAGATGGCTCTGTAAGCGCGGTGTGTTCAGACGGGTTTAATTAACTTGTGAAGCCGTGCTTGTGGAGTCTGAGGTGGGTATTTCCGGTATTACGTTCGCAGGATGATTGACGAGACTGGGGTCGGAGTAACAGCGAACAATAAACTGTTGACATTTCCCCGAAACCGACCAGAATGGACGCGTCAGAGCACGGGCATGGTCCGGCCGGTCAACATGGACGCGTCAGAGCACGGGCATGGTCCGGCCGGTCAACAGGGGGGACTTCCAGGAAAATCGCACCAAAGGGGGTCAGCGATCACTGGCAGAACAACAGGGGTGCGATCTCACATACAGATTTCCGAGAAGGGACCGACTTCGAGGCGGCAGGAGTCGGCCGACAGGTGAGCCGCCGACAACAGACGGATTTCGGGGAATCACACGAACGCCGAGGAGGAACCACCCTCGGGACACGGGCGGTACGTGTTGACACGTGTCGCCGCGTGTTGACAGGGGCTACACGAGGCAAACGTCCACCCCATGCAAATGACGCAGCACGTGGTCGCCACGTGACCAGGCATGACAAGTCGGCCGGTCTGTCTGAGAGAGTGACCATCGCCGGGTGGACGCTGAACAAGATACCGATGCATATCGACGGGCCAGCAGGGTCAGAAGCCGTCAGCAGACGGCTGTTGCCAACAGGCGACCACGGCCAGTTCCCAGCAACGATTTCATCTGTCAGACTTATCACGCGGATCACAAAACAGGCTTGGCGCAAGATTGCGCCCATTTCACCCTGACTGACTAAGTATATCGCCTTCGAAAGCGACCCAGAAGTTAGCAACCCAGAGTAATTTGCATAAATTAAATCACGATAAATTGTAAGCACATCAGCTGTCAATATTACACAATATCAATCCGGTAAATTTTCGAAAGCACCTCCGTCCCTGCACCGTCCGAAATCTCCTATCCTGTGACGTCACACCTCCCCGTCTTATGACGTCACCCCTCCCCGTCTTATGACGTCACACCTCCCCGTCTTATGCCGTCACGTGACAGGTATGACGTATGACGTACGTCGTGCGGCGTGTGGTCGACGATCTTCTTTCCGCCACTGATCACCGTCGGAATGGACTGGATGTCGCCCAGGCGCACCACGTCATCCTTCTTCTTGGCCACCTTGTGGTGGTGACGACGACCGGCCTCCTCGAAACGGTGGTCTGGCGGCGGGTCAGGGCGGGTCAGGGCGGGTCAGGGCGGGTCAGGGCGGGTCAGGGCGGGTCAGGGCGGGTCAGGGCGGGTCAGGGCAGGGTCAGGGAGGGGCAGGGCGGGTCAGGGCGGGGTCAGGGAGGGGCAGGGCAGAGCAGGGCAGGGCAGGGCAGGGCAGGGCAAGGCAGGGCAGGGCAGGGCAGGGCAGGGCAGGGCAGGGCAGGGCAGGGCAGGGCAGGGCAGGGCGGGTCAGGGAGGGGCAGGGCGGGTCGAGGAGGGCAGGGCAGGGCAGGGCAGGGCAGGGCAGGGCAGGGCAGGGCAGGGCAGGGCAGGGCAGGGCAGGGCAGGGCAGGGCAGGGCAGGGTAGGGCAGGTCGAAGAGGACCCACACAAACAAATATGACCTTCGTATATGATATAGTAAAGACTCACTTATAAAAAAGAGAAAACACCAAATGCCAAAATACATCGGCAAATGCTTCGTAAAGGGAAAAGAATGAAAGTTAACATTGGAGAAAATCCATTCAAGCTAGGAAACTGCCAAAGAAGAATTGATGGGTACAAGTTCCTGATAACGATTTCCCACACTCCATCATATCAGCAGATATCGAAGTCCGCGATATTTGAGACACTCTTTCAACATCGAATGACGCGGAATGATATCAAATGAACGAGAAAGTCGTATACCAGCGGCGCACATCATTTATAACTGGAATTCCCTGCTCGAGTGTGGAATTCCATCATACCCAGGTTATCTCGGAGCCAATATTGAGCCATGCCGACGCCACTTCCCGTCCCACCGACTGCATTGTTGCCCCTGCTGTTTCTTACTGGAGATTTCAGATGCTGCCAGTTCAGGTCAGGTCAGGTCAGGTCAGGCCAGGTCAGCACTCACTGGAGAATCGGAGATGTCCAAGTCCAGGCAGACCATCTCAGGTCAGGTCAGGTCAAGTCAGGCCAGGTCAGCACTCACTGGAGAATCGGAGATGTCCAAGTCCGGACAGACCGGCTCAGGTCAGGTCAGGTCAGGTCAGGTCAGGCCAGGTCAGCACTCACTGGATAATCGGAGATGTCCAAGTCCGGACAGACCGGCTCAGGTCAGGTCAGGTCAGGTCAGGCCAGGTCAGCACTCACTGGAGAATCGGAGATGTCCAAGTCCGGACAGACTGGCTCAGGTCAGGTCAGGTCAGGTCAGGTCAGGCCAGGTCAGCACTCACTGGAGAATCGGAGATGTCCAAGTCCAGACAGACCGGCTCAGGTCAGGTCAGGTCAGGCCAGGTCAGGTCAGGTCAGCACTCGCTGGATAATCGGAGATGTCCAAGTGCGGGTCAGACCGGCTCAGGTCAGGTCAGTACAGGTCATGTCAGGTCAGGCCAGGTCAGCACTCACTGGAGAATCGGAGATGTCCAAGTGCGGGTCAGACCGGCTCAGGTCAGGTCAGTACAGGTTATGTCAGGTCAGGCCAGGTCAGCACTCACTGGATAATCGGAGATGTCCAAGTGCGGGTCAGACCGGCTCAGGTCAGGTCAGTACAGGTCATGTCAGGTCAGGTCAGGGCACTACTCGGTGGAAATGTGATCCAGGTGCGGGTCACGTCAGGTCACGTCAGGTGCGGGTCACGTCAGGTCACGTCCCCACTCACTGCTGATATCGTCCAGGTGCGGGTCGGGTCAGGTGCGGGTCACGTTGTCACGTCAGGTCACGTCAGGTCACCTCCCCACTCACTGCTGATATCGTCCAGGTGCGGGTCGGGTCAGGTGCGGGTCACGTTAGGTCACGTCAGGTCACGTCAGGTCACCTCCCCACTCACTGCTGATATCGTCCAGGTGCGGGTCGGCGTCGTCCTGCTGCTCGTCGTCGAGCGGTGCCTGGCTGGTGGAAGGTCTGCGCGGCCTCCTCTCAGACCCCGGCACCCGCCGGCTAGCCGGGTCCTCCACGTGCGGCCGGTGGTGCTTATGGTGGTGCTTGTGGACCGGCGACGTGGGCTTCTCATTGCCCTCCTTGCCTGTATAAAAGGGACGCGGTCAGTACACAGGTGAAGTGGCTCGGGAGTTACACAGAGTAGGCGTGTATCGGCCATCGGAGCAGAGAGGTGTTAACACAAGCCGAGGCGTGAGCCGGGAACTGCGCACAGGTCGAGGAACGTACGCTGAAGCCGCTAATCTTCAGCGAACTCATGTCTGAACGCTACTGCTGCATTCACAGAACTGATCTATTGTGACGTCATAAATACGTCAGACATGCGTTACGACACGAGCTAACGCTTTGCAGTGCAGCAAAGTACAAAAGGTGTCGCTTGTTTGAACGTGTTCGGAGGATTTTCCGGGGTACATCACACATCACCGCCGCCTTGTCAATTTTACCAATGCAAATGTGACCAATATACACCCAATTCGCACACGAATTCCGGCGAACGCGCAATTCACTATTCATGTTTACACGGCGAGATTTGCATGCACTGCAAGTGGAGCTCGTCACTCTACATATTCGGTACCGGCGTCTCGCCTGTCACACCTCAGGCGGCCTATCTGACCCGCACAGCCCGGTAGCCGGCCAGGCGGCGCCTGTCACACCTCAGGCAGCCTATCTGACCAGCACAGCCCGGTAGCCGGCCAGGCGGCGCCTGCCACACCTCAGGCGGCCTATCTGGCCCGCACAACCCGGTAGCCGGCCAGGCGGCGCCTGTCACACCTCAGGCAGCCTATCTGACCAGCACAGCCCGGTAGCCGGCCAGGCGGCGCCTGCCACACCTCAGGCGGCCTATCTGACCCGCACAGCCCGGCAGCCGGCCAGGCGGCGCCTGTCACACCTCAGGCGGCCTATCTGACCCGCACAGCCCGGTAGCCAGCCGGCCAGGCGGCGCCTGTCACACCTCAGGCGGCCTATCTGACCCGCACAGCCCGGTAGCCGGTTAGGCGGCGCCTGTCACACCTCAGGCGGCCTATCTGACCCGCACAGCCCGGCAGCCGGCCAGGCGGCGTTTGACAGAGTGCGCTGGTTGTATAACTCGCCGCATGGTGGCGCTGTGGCCACGGACGTGACTGCAGACTGGACATAAGTCTCAGCGGCGGCGGCGGCGGCGGCGCGACGACAGAAGGTCGATAAAGGCCACCCATGGCGCGGCCGGGGGACAATAGCGACATACTGGCGGCTGTTGGCCACACACTGCCAGCTAACGGGGGCAGCAAATCACAGCGTCTCACAGCGTCCCAAAAGTAGTGTTAAGTGTTCGAGCAGGGTGGGCCGAAGTTTAGATAAAGGGGAGGTAAACATGGGCGCAATTTTCCGTGAAATGCTCGATGAGTGATTCGGGTATTCTAGACAGCGGTACCACCGTTCATGAATTTTTGTACTGAAATCGCTCCGACATCTGTCGCACCGTGGTTACATTCGACGTTATGTTGGAAATACTTTGCATTTCATTTATATTCGTGCCGGATAAAGTACGGGTATTTATAGTCCGATTTAGCCCTGTATTTCCGCAGAACCCCACTATACCGCCGCAGGGACAGCGGTGCCGGTATGGCGGACCGGGGCGAGGTGGACCGCAGGGACAGGGTATGGCGGACCGGGTGGGGGTAAGGTGACAGGCTGCGTACCGTCGTCTCCGGAGTTGGCGCCCCTCTGGTCCGGCTGGGCGTCTCGTCGGTAATCACCAGAGTCGGCACCCCACGGCTGGAGGACCTGAGTGGAGAGCGGGGCAGAGGTCAGACGGAGGTCAGACGGAGGTCAGACGGAGGTCAGACGGAGGTCAGACGGAGGTCAGACGGATGTCAGACGGAGGTCGGACGGAGGTCAGCGCCACAAGGATCAGCACAGGGCCAGGCAGAAGTTACACAGAGCCAGGCAGAGGTCAGATGGAGGTCAGCGCCACAGGGATCAGCACAGGGTCAGCGCAGCAGAGGGCCAGGCAGAGGTCACACAGTCGGACAGAGGTCCGCACAGGATCAAACGGGGGGGGCAGGTAAGACACGAGACACACAAGGAAAGGACAGGGATCGGACTCGCACCACACGGGGTCAAACAGAACACATCAGCGGCCACCACAGGGCACAGCGATGGTCGATATGGGGCAGTGCAGATAAATCTACATTTTAAACGGTCATGTTTTTCAGTGCCCCTGGCTGGCGTGTCAATCGAAATAGCCTCATAATAAATCGAATCTGAACTGAACGACAAACATCCTCACACCCCTCTAGCATTTATCTGACGACATCCCGATATCATATCAAGTGTTTTGTAGCTGCACCGTTCACCTATCGTCTAACAAAGCAGGACAACACTAGTATCTGGGATGATTGGCTGAACAAATACACTACAACCACTTGAAGCCCGCCTATCCAACGATAATTGACTTAACGTACACGATCTCCGAACAAAACACTTGACACAGCAAAGTCTATCAAAAACAGACAGATTTCAGATAAGGCCAGCTTATCTGACCGCCATAAACAAATCAATAAACAAGAATGAAATAATGACACAAAAAACGTTTCAGCGTTGGGGTGCTATTTCTTCTGGCACCGTACCAGAGTACCAGTATTCCCGGTAGAACTAGAGAACATGTGGTGGCGCTGATTTAAGTGATGACTGAGGACTGAGGACACTTACTTGGCGGCCGGGGTGTCCTCGTCCTCCTCCTCATCGTCCTCGTCACGGATGCTCGCTCGCCGGGAGCCAGACTGTGGCGCAGGGCACAGACACGAGGTCAGGTCAAGGTCAGGTCAGGACGGGTCTGCGATTGGAAATGCAGTGAATTCTCCTTTTCAAGGCTACCAAAATATGCTTTATTGAAACATTCGTACATCAAACAACGAAGAATGAAAGAACATTAGTAGGTAATGAGATATATTTTAATTTGATATCAACGATTTTTAAATAATGTCATTCGAAACATTGTGGTGCACGATAGCAATAGTGAGACAAAGAGGAAAACATTGCTAGCTCTCAAAGAACCATGGCTATTAAGCCCAAGCCGAATATTGCCTCTTGTCAGAATCACAGCAGTTCGACTTACGCCGTCATGTTTCTTCTTCTTCTGTTTGGCCGGCTTCAGCGGCTCGTGAGGCTTGGCGTACTGGTTCTCACGGAAATGACCTGCGAAATAACAGTAACCTCAGTGAACATTGGGTCGACTCATGATTATCACGGAGCACAGATATGAGAAGACAGTTTGCGCAACCGAAGATTTAATATCGATATACGATGCAAACGGTATCACGTCAGCCCATGTCGCATGCACATGCATCTTCCTCTGTTAATCCTGTTATGCATCCTCCTCTGTTAATCCTGCTATGCATCCTCTTCTGTTAATCCTGTTATGCATCCTCCTCTGTTAATCCTGCTATGCATCTTCCTCTGTTAATCCTGTTCTGCAGCAGGCCCAACGGCCATCGTCTCTCCGAATCCTGTACCGCTCTTAGAGTCCCCGCGGCTCGTCCGACTCTAAGCCGCACCTCCTCCTCCTCCTGCTCCTCCTCCTCCTCCTCCTCCTCCTCCTCCTCCTCCTCCTCCTCCTCCTCCTCCTCCTCCTCCTCCTCCTCCTCCTCCTCCTCCTCCTCCTCCTCCTCCTCCTCCTCCTCCTCCTCCTCCTCCTCCTCCTCCTCCTCCTCCTCCTCCTCCTCCTCCTCCTCCTCCTCCTCCTCCTCCTCCTCCTCCTCCTCCTCCTCCTCCTCCTGCTCCTCCTGCTCTCCTGCTCCTGCTCCTCCTGCTCCTCCTGCTCCTCCTGCTCCTCCTGCTCCTCCTGCTCCTCCTGCTCCTCCTGCTCCTCCTGCTCCTCCTGCTCCTCCTGCTCCTCCTGCTCCTCCTGCTCCTCCTGCTCCTCCTGCTCCTCCTGCTCCTCCTGCTCCTCCTGCTCCTCCTGCTCCTCCTGCTCCTCCTGCTCCTCCTGTTCCTCCTGTTCCTCCTGCTCCTCCTGCTCCTCCTGCTCCTCCTGCTCCTCCTGCTCCTCCTCCTCCTCCTCCTCCTCCTCCTCCTCCTCCTCCTCCTCCTCCTCCTCCTCCTCCTCCTCCTCCTCCTCCTCCTCCTCCTCCTCCTCCTCCTCCTCCTCCTCCTCCTCCTCCTCCTCCTCCTCCTCCTCCTCCTCCTCCTCCTCCTCCTCCTCCTCCTCCTCCTCCCCCTCCTCCTCCTCCTCCTCCTCCTCTCCCTCCGGCGGCGGCGGCGCTATCTCGCCACTATCAGCGCCTCCTCGATCTCCGTCCACTCCGGACCCTATCAACATCGCCCGGTCACCAGCCGCGGGCCTGTCCATCGACACGGACACGTGTCTGCTCGAGACCCGTGCCGCGACCCGTGCCGCGACCCGTGCCGCGACCCGTGCCGCGACCCGTGCCGCGCCGGAGCTCGAGCTCGTGCACAGCGGTGAGCGGCCGGAGCTCACGCGTGCACAGCGCGAGCGGCAGGTTGTGGTGACACGCAACAGCCCGAGTGAACAGAAACGTAACGCTACCGCGGAAAAGGTCGCAGTTCTACTGCATCGTCGTCACCTGAAGATATTCGTCGTGGTCGGAAGGGGGGGGGGAGGATTCGCAACATTGCCGACACCGAGTCAGAATGCAGAGTTTCGTGAACACGGTCCCGCGCCCTGCATGTTATCATTTCTGGCAATAGATGGCAGCACCGCTGGCGGTCTTCCTCTTCATTCGAGCTCGGCGCCCAGCGGACTCTGCGACTGGTGGATACCAGCCTAAAACCATTGGGTGCAGAGCAGAGGTCAGCACCCAGAGCAAAAAGTGAATAGAGTGCCTCAACATACTCTACTTATGCGTACTTTATGTCTACAAAATGGATCTCTTGTAGACACAGCCACGGACAGTGGTGAACGTTGCCCAACAGCAGTCAGTGGTGAAACAGCAGCCAGTGGAGGCCGACCGGCGAGGCCCCAAGCACACGGCTGCTTCTCACCAGACAAGACAGTGGCCAGCTTGGCCGGTGTCCGACTAATGAATCCCCTAAACGTCCGGCTGCACCCGCTGCAGGCGCCAGAGCAGCTCCGGCTACTGCCGTCAGCCTCTGTGATAGCCATTTAACCGGAGCCGCTCAACTTTGGTATGCAGCAGACGTTGACGGCTTCACAAGCTCGGAGCCGCAGATTATCCCGCTGAATTATTCAGGCAACACACTGTCAGTAGCCGAGCCCATGTCTGGTCGTTATTCCTGCTCGCCAGCTCTGTCCGAGCGTCCGGCGGCGGCGGCGGGCGGGTGCTAGACTGGGAGAGCTGTAGCCATACACGGGCACCATGTTAGATCAATAGCCGAACGCAGGTCCCTGGGTACATGACTACCCACGCACCCTAGGCGCCGACGCGCTACACGCGTCGCGTGCGCTCACGTCTGCCTGCTCTGCACATGCCAATGAGCGCCGCGGAGAGCCGTCTCTCGCGGCAGTAACGGCGTGCTGGTGACGAGGTGCGGCCAGACAATGCCACGACCACGACACTGACAATTCTGCATGGCCCGAACAGAGCCGACCGTGGTGGACTGCACACCACAGCTGGTGTCCAAATCGTCCACCAACTCGTCTGGCTTCTGATGCTGGCTGCTGGATACAGACCTGAGGTTTATACGACCAAGCCAGAATTCACCAGAGCTCCGCTTATGGCACCACTGCCACCAGACTTGTGCCTGAATCCCGAAGTTGGATCTGGGATCCCAGTGGATCCCTCGGCATAAAATGCATGAAGATCTTGGATATCAGTGGATCCCTCTGCGTAAAATGCATGCAGATCTGGGATCCTCCTGGATCCCTCGGCGTAAATTTGTAGATCCCACGGCATAAAATATATCAGGATCTGGGATATTTGTGCATCCCTAGACTTATTGTGTACCTGGATCTGGTGTCCCATCTTAATCAACCTCGGGCCGACAATGGCCACTGTCGACAGGTGGCGACTGTCGAAAGGTGTCGAAAGGTGTCGAAAGGTGGCGACAGTGGCGACTGTCGACATGTGGCGACTGTCAACAGGTTGCGACTGTCGACAGTGGCGACTGTCGAAAGGTGTCGACTGTCGACAGGTGGCCACTGTCGACAGGTGACGACTGTCGACAGGTGGCGACAGTGTCGAAAGGTGTCACCCGGTGCTGTGACGAGCATCGACAGGGCGCCAGGAAGCCAGTGCCGCCGGTCGGCAGCCACACGGCAGGTGTCCGTCTGTATGTATGTCTGTCTGTCCGTCTGTATGTCTGTCTGTCTGCCTGTCTGTGCATCTGGCCCGGCCAGCCAACCGGTCACCGGCCGGTCAGCCCTGCTGCTGAGAGCAGCGATATCTGATGGCCGGAGAGCTGGTGTTAAGCCAGCCACCCGGTGCCCGCGGCCCCAGCCAGGAAGGCATGGCTGCTTCTTACATTCAGTCTACCGCCCGGCGGGCTACCTAGCTGCATGCAGCCACAGCAGCGTGACGCGTTCAGAGGCGACGCCAGCGCCACCACCTCCAGACCAAGCAGGCCCGTCAAGAGACCACCATCGCTGGCTCGGCCTGCAGGTCCGTTCAGAGGCGACGACAGCGCCACCACCTCCAGACCGAGCAGCCCCGTCAAGAGACCACCATCGCTGGCTCGGCCTGCGGGTCCATGTTGGATGCCCAGACCACCATCGCCGGCTCGGCCTGCAGGTCCGTTCAGAGGCGACGACAGCGCCACCACCTCCAGACCGAGCAGCCCCGTCAAGGGACCACCGTCTCTGGCTCGGCCTGCAGGTCCATGTTGGATGTCCAGGCAAATGGATCGATTGAACGAGAGTCATTTGACACCGCCAGTACCAAAGTTCGACACCAATGACCAATTACATTTAGTGCCTCTTCCAAGCAATAATATATACTGGACACAGGAGCGACTATTGGGAGAATGACCTCACTTTATCCCCGTAAGAAAACGATGTGAGCGGTAAACGGATACTTATAGTCATTCGACCGAATTCAACTAACACCGAATCGGAGCTAGCATATCTCTTACCACCATACGATAAACAAACAAAAACCGTCATCAGATACTTATCCGTCTACGGTCACTCCTTACCGCCCACCCTGCTTTCGACCCACCTTGAAATCAGCCAGCCCCGCCTCGGACGGCCATCGTGGCTAGGTAGTTTCGCCTGGGACCCACCTTGGAAGTCGTCCTCGGAGTAGCGTTTGCTCGGCTTGACCTCAGTCTCATCGGTGACGAGGGAGGCGAAGTCGGTGCGCTCCTCGGGCGCACGGAACATGCTGTCCATCTCCTCCATCGCGTCATTGTCGGACGCGTACCGCTTGTACGGCTGTAATGAGAGAGGTCAGAGGTCACACATGAGGTCACGGGTCACACAGGGTCACGTGTCACAAGGGGATACGGGCGGGGAGAATGACCGACCGCGGTATCAAATGAGGTATAGGTCACAAAGGGTCACCGGCGGGGCATGGGACAGTGGGACATACACAACCAACAATAGGGTCACAGGTCAAATGAGGTCAACGACAATCACATACCCACACTATCACAGTTTAACACACTATCGCGGGGTTGTTCGAGTTAAACACGAATCGTGCTTTTGTTGCATACTTTTCCATTTTTGTCTCGTTCTGCTACTGTGCACTTTCTGTAGTCCATTTCTTTACATCAGACGGTTGCCGCAGACGGACATGTCGGTTGCCATGGCGACGGTGCCGTTGCCGGTGTATGCGTCACTGAGTGTTCATCATGAGCGTGATTGGTATTTATGGCCGTCCTGACCTCTGTGTGCGAACTGAGCACACAGACAGACAGACAGACTGAGGTCCGCACACAGCGGTGTAATGGGAACGGGACGACACCACCGACATCATTGCAATATAGTGCTCGCACGAATGACACCATCAGGGAGCGTTAGACAAACACTGCAATGCGGTAGGCATTGCCGTGCGGTTTGCCTCATTGCAGTGTGACGTCACATCACGTGTGAAGCGTGACGTCACAGCAGAGCCCGCCTGCGCGGAGTGTTTTCAGGTGCGCACGACAGCCTCACGTTTCGGCCGCGGTAAGTGGGCGGCGTAGCACGCACCACACGACGCATTACGCCACATTACGACGCATTACGCCA
>JAXIVJ010000388.1:0-85000 GCA_036785665.1 Chirona hameri
GTCAGGAGCCTGTTACAAATATGGTTAAATTAACTTTTGGCTCGAATTGAAATTATGCGCATTACGCAAAGAGTTGAAGCTTTCTTTTACTTTTGCATTCTATAAATTGTAAATAAGAATAATATATAAAATGTCTACATCTACGTGAACACGATCACATCGTAAACCCATCTCAAGCACTTCCCCTGTACACATTGACAAATGGCAACCGTCCAGGGCCCCACACTGCCGCCGCCGTCGCCGTCGTCGTCGTCGACCGACCGACCCGGCCCAGCTGTACGCTGTCTGTACCCGCTGACCCCGACGACCGTCCGGCCACCTGATTGGCTGCGACGGCAGGTCACGTGACTGGCTGATGAGCGCCGCAGGCAGTTGGAGGGCGGAGGTGGTCGCGTCGAGGGCCGCTTTGTCTGCGAGTGTGCGATCAAGATGAAAATATTGACGATGAGTAATGTCAAATCCACGGAAATCAATGTTTGTTTTATTCATTGTATTGGCAATGGAAGCGAGGAAATGATAAGTCTTTGGTGAGCGTTATCACATGAAACAAAGCATTTACATTATTTTGTGTTAGTAGCCGACTGCTTTTATAGATAGGTAATCCAAGCGAGACCGTGTCAAATTATTTGTGGTAATAATAACAAGAATTATATTTACGGATTACCGTATCAATTTGTATTTGAACATTTGTATTTGTATTTGTATTTGAACAAGACACATTCACACATGGAAGCGATCGTGGGAGATCACCAAGCCTTGGAGATATTCGAGCACCAGTGCACTCCAAGTCAAGTGAGTCAGGTTTGATTTTATCTAACCAGCCACCCTAATCTTCATCCGTCTCCTTTCTATTGTAGTTTGTCATTTCTCGTCCTCATCCACTACCGGATCCAGGGGAGGGGGCATTACGCCCATGCCCCCCCCCCCCCACAAAAAAACGCATGAAATCGGACCAAAATTGACACATATCCTGATATAGAAGAAAATCTAAGCAACTTTAACTAAGGAAAGTTGGTTTTAAATCGCCTATCAATGCAAGCGAGATCCGATGAGTTTTCAGAATTATGTGAGACCTTTTGGAATTTGCCCCCCCCCCCCCCCCCCCCCCCTCCCACCAAAAAAAACACGGTTCTGGATCCGCCAAAATCCTCACCAAAGGTCACGAAAAGCCACCGAATGCAATGTGTGGATGTCGCGTGTGGATGCGATGTGTGGATGTAGTCTAAATAAATAACTAGCCAATCGCTCTACCCTCTCGCACCACGACCGTGGACGGCGCTTCTCGCACCTCGACCGTGGACCGCGCCTCTCGCACCTCGACCGCGGCTCTCACACCTCGACCGCGGCTCTCGCACCTCGACCGTGGACGGCGCCTCTCGCACCTCGACCGCGCCTCTCGCACCTCGACCGTGGACGGCGCCTCTCGCACCTCGACCGTGGACGGCGCCTCTCGCACCTCGACCGTGGACGGCGCCTCTCGCACCTCGACCGTGGACGGCGCCTCTCGCACCTCGACCGTGGACCGCGTCTCTCGCACCTCGACCGTGGACCGCGGCGCCTCTCGTACCTCGACCGTGGACGGCGCCTCTCCAACCTCGACCGCGCCTCTCGCACCTCGACCGTGGACCGCGGCGCCATGCCACAGAGCTCGGTCAGCACGAGCACGTGCAGTTAACTTTCTACCTACCTCATCTTCCGCCAACATCTGACGCAATTCGCCAGGTCAGCAGTCCAACGCTCTGGAGTCCGGCACTGCCCACGTCTCTCGAGATAACCCAGTTGGCTCTGGATCAGAATCTGACTCAGACATTGACTCAGGGCGCTGGCCGAAAGCCAGCGAACGAGCGACGACCGGCGAGGTCAAGCGAAGAGGGGCATACTTTTACAGCGGGTGATCTTCTGCAAGGCAATGCAAAGCGACGATGGTGACTTGTACTAAAGCAGGGGAGGTGTAAGGTTGTTGGCACGGTTAAATGGAGGTTATAATACGTCATCAACGCTGGAGTGGCTGAGCCAATTATGTTACATGGTGACCGAATCATGATGTTACATGATGGCGTTACATGATGACCGAATCAACAACTACGGTACGCGTCTTCACGCGACGAGCAAATAGATGGTAGCCAGCAATCCAATTTTATGTTAACCCACACCATAGCCGTATTGACAACACACCTCATCCTCCGACGCGCGAATGGATAGTACACGCGCAATCCAACGCGCCGCTCCAGCGCATCTAACCTACCTGTACAAACGAAACACCTCATCCTCTGACGCGCGAATGGATAGTACACGCGCCATCCAACGCGCCGCTCCAGCGCATCTAACCTACCTGTACAAACGAAACACCTCATCCTCTGACGCGCAAATGGATAGTACACGCGCAATCCAACGCGCCGCTCCAGCGCATCTAACCTACCTGTACAAACGAAACACCTCATCCTCCGACGCGCGAATGGATAGTACACGCGCCATCCAACGCGCCGCTCCAGCGCATCTAACCTACCTGTACAAACGAAACACCTCATCCTCCGACGCGCGAATGGATAGTACACGCGCCATCCAACGCGCCGCTCCAGCGCATCTAACCTACCTGTACAAACGAAACACCTCATCCTCCGACGCGCGAATGGATAGTACACGCGCCATCCAACGCGCCGCTCCAGCGCATCTAACCTACCTGTACAAACGAAACACCTCATCCTCCGACACTCGAATGGATAGCAACCGCGCAATCCAACGCGCCGCTCCAGCGCATCTAACCTACCTGTACAAACGAAACACCTCATCCTCCGACACTCGAATGGATAGCAACCGCGCAATCCAACGCCCCGCTCCAGCGCATCTAACCTACCTGTACAAACGAAACACCTCATCCTCCGACACTCGAATGGATAGCAACCGCGCAATCCAACGCGCCGCTCCAGCGCATCTAACCTACCTGTACAAACGAAACACCTCATCCTCCGACACTCGAATGGATAGCAACCGCGCAATCCAACGCACCGCTCCAGCGCGTCAGCAAATGACGTCACCGCTGCATCCCAGCCGAGACCGTTCACCTGTCCACCGGTCCGTGGCCTTGTTTCCGTATGTAAATACGGCATTCTTCAGCGAAGATCAGAGGCTGGCCATCCTGCAGACAATGGTGATGACGTATATGGTGCCCGATAGAGATCATGCAGCAGCTAGCGGTATATACTTGCGGCGAACTTGCTGATAACCGGGTCGTTGGTGATTCTATTTCATGAACATGGGCTTCAGCATGAACTCATGTGCTGACTTCAGCCCAGAAAGGCCGGCAGGCCTCAGTCAAATGGACGCGGGGCAAACGGCAAAATGTAGGTTATGCTAAACAACCGGATTCTAAGAGTCAGTCCCTTATTGTTTGATCGTAAGGTAAGAAACCCTACTGGGAATCTGCCGGGGCCGTAACACGGGGTCGATTCTGCCTTGTATGATGTCATTCAGTTCAAACAGAGAACAGATCTGCCGTGACGTCACGCTATCAACTCATCCAGTATTTACTCACAGCTGTATGACGTTTATACTTCATAACAAGATCACACCAATAAATCGCGACTATAGCCACCCTCAGTCACAACAGCATACATATAAAACCACGCGATTTTGTTTCCCCCGGACCGGCCTATAGCCATTTTCCGGGGTGGGGAAATTACTTCTGGCAATTTGCCAGGAAAAGAATTACGTTAACCGGTTTATGTGAACCCGGAGCTTGCTAGGGAGTAGGGTATCTATTTTACGTTAATGAAGTGTTCAAAGTTAATATAATATATAGCCTTACGTTAAGTATTTCGTTCAAGGTCCAAAATAAGTAAAACACGAGACACACGTACATACACATTTTATTACATACACTCACGAACACAAATACACTTGAACACAATGTCAGTGTTGATGGAGCCGGTGTGCCATCATTGCAACAACGGAAGACTGTTGCCAATCTCCCTGGCTCCGGCGCCTCGGCGAGACCTGGTTGTGGGGTGTATTTAGCTGGGAGAAAAGTACTGAATAATACAAAACCCAGCGTCTAACGCAAAGGGGAAAAAACCTACGCGGGAGCCGAAAATGCGCTAGGCCAAAAACCCCTGTTATATTGTATTAACTAATCGTGTTTGGTAGAGAAAATCAAAGAGGAGGCCTATCAGTTCGGGATAATTATCACCTAACAGCGTTTGGAGATTTAATGTGATGCGATTTTGTTGCGTGTAATTAATAATTTTCTGGCGTTTGTCGTTGTGTACTGGGCAAGTAATAAGTAAGTGCTTAATTGTGTAGCTCGGATAACCTGGGCAATGTTGGCAATTTGGTGGCGGGAGATTCTCCATAATATAATAATGAGTAATTTGTGTATGTCCGAGACGGAGGCGTGCTAATACTATTTCTTTTTGTCTACAACTCTGGTGACTAGATATAAAATGTTGGACTTTCGGTTTGATCGGATGAAGATGAAAATGCGGAGCAGCGTCCCACTCGCGCTGGCGCAATATGCTAAGTTGAAAATTTATATGGTTTAAAACGTCTGATACAGGGCTTGGTAAATGGTTTTCTGAAGGTAATTCTAGGCTCAATTTAGCTAGTCTGTCGGCTTCCTCGTTTCCCGGGATACCGGCATGTCCTGGGATCCAGAGGAATTTAATGCTGCTATTTTTACTGTTTAAATACTTAATTAGCTGTTTAATTTTAAGTACTATCAGATTTCTACAGTCACTAATCTAAGAAATGGCTGAGAGCGAGGCGGATGAGTCTGTGCAAATGACTACTTTTTTAAGTTTTTCCTTTCTAACGTATTTTAATGCTAATAAAATGGATGATAGTTCCGCTGTATATACGCTGTTTGTGTCTGGAAGTCTGAAGTTATTGTTAACTGTGTTTGAGAAAAAAGCACCCCCGGTTCGACCGTTGCCCCGTGAGCCGTCTGTGTATATGTATGTGTATGTGTTGTGTTGTGCTTTGTGTTCGTGGAAGAGTGTGTCTGTCTCTGCCGCCGTGACTGTGTTTTTGTTGTGTGTGAAGAGGCGATGTGTGTCTGGTGTGAATCTGAGTAGCATGTATTTGCGTCGGCGACAGAGTGTGGGAATGTTTGTGTCGATGTGTAAGTTTGTGGTGTTTGTGGTGCGACAGGCCCCGGTCACGCTCCGCAAGGCAGTGTTCTGGACAGTTTGCAATTTTTTTATTTGTTTGGAGCATATATCATCAAATAAAAATGCGTTATAGTCCAGGATTGGGCGTATTAGGGAAGTGTACAACTGCAGGAGAGTGGAGCGGTCTGCGCCCCACTCTCTGCCAGTTAGTGACTTCATAATGTTAATTCGTCGCGTACATCTCTGTACTAAATCATTAAAGTGTGGGATGAACGAGAAACGAGTGTCTAGCGTTATTCCCAGATACTTGAATGATTTGACGAAAGGGATAATTGGATTGTTATATCTTAATGGAATGTATGGTTCCAAATATGCCGTTTAAAAAAAAAAATAGGGATGCCGATTTACTTGGAGACATTTCCAGACCCCATTGGTCGCACCATACCTTTATATCAATGAGAACTAGTTGTAAAATTTTGCTGGCCTGATTCACACTCGGGTGGGAGAACTACACCGCCAGGTCATCAGCATACATTGAAAATTTGAGACCTTTGTCGATCTTGTTAATATTATTAAAGATGCCATTAATCATGATTAAAAATAGGGTCGGGGAAAGGACCGATCCCTGTGAGACCCCGTGGTCCTGATTTTGATTTGGTGAAAATGTGTTGCCGCATCTTACATTAAAAGTTCTGTTGTCTAAAAAGTGTTTGATGATATTGGCGAGTCTTCCTCGGATTCCGGCCTTATGGACCTTTACTAAAAGTGCGGTCTTATTGACCCTGTCTAACGCAGCTCTCAAATCAAGGAAGAGGACAACAGTGACCTCTCCTCGAAAGCCGCGCTGGACAGAGTCTACAAGACCCATTAGATTGTCCGCAGTGGATCGACCAGGTCGGAAACCACTTTGGTATGTGGAGAGTAAATTATTTGATTCAATGTATGTCCTGATACGTCCATTAACCATGCGTTCGAATAGTTTACATGCGCAACTAGTTAGAGAAATAGGGCGATAGCTAGCGGGAGAAGATTTAGGTTTGCGAGGTTGTAATATAGGAATTAGCGTACTACTATGCCAGGATTCAGGGAAGGTGCCTTCAAACCACATGGTATTAACCCTATTTGTAACAGGGGGGGCGGATTCCGCCCCCCCCCCTCATGTTTTTCGCAGATATCTCCAGAACGGCAGAGAGCAAGCCCATGAAACTTTCGGACTTTTCATAGAATTGAATACCACATTTGGAGTCAAAATTTTGAGTTCTTAACCTGAACAGAGGTGGTTCCACGGCCCAGTTTTGGGTGGGTTCGGAGGCGACATTTGGCGATAATACGGAAATGCGATCTTCACGGTTTCTTCCTAACTGCATCAAGTATAAATGAGTTACATCGGTTTACGGTGATTGCAACAAGTACAAATTAGTTGATGTTAATGAAATATCATACAAATTGCATGGCAGAGGCGGTTTCAGGGGCTTGAAAAGGGGGGGGGGTTCCAGGAAGTATTCAATGCTTGGCGGGAAGCCAATAGAGTGATGTAAGGGGCATTTATAGCTATCAAGATGTAAAAGATAGCCTCTGCTTCCATTATTTGCATAATTTATAACATATAGAGTTTCAGGGGCGTGTTCAGGAACATGAAAAGGGGGTTACTAGCATGGATATGACGATATGCCAGCGATAACGGCGCAATGGACGTTTAGCTTATAATGATACATGCACATATGAGGCCAGAAAAGGGAATAAAGTCATTTTGGCAGAGGCGCGCTCAGGAATGGAAAAAAGGGGTCATATTATTGCAAGGAAACTAAGAGGCATGGGCGTACAATGACATAACATACTGCAGTTTTCGGATGAAACACGCACCACAGGCTACTTTACGAACGATTATAAGATAATAGGCGAGTCCAGGTAGGGTAAAAAGGGGGTAAGCAATGTCAATTGAAGTTTTAAGTGAAATAGTCACTGTTGACTAGTTAGTATCATAATAGCGGATAATATACTTTTTAAAATGTCTTGCGCCGCCCCAGTGTGAATCCTGGATACGCCTATGATGAAGTACAACATGCGAAAAGAAACTATCTACTATCAGTAACATATTTATAGTGCTGGGTAGCAACTTGTCTGCGGTTAATATTTTTTTCCAATTTACCTCCCTTTTTCACTAACCTGGTACCGCCTATGGCTACAAATATGATGTATAACTGTTTTGTCTAATGTCACAATCACATACCATTTCATTTATATATAAAAACATCAAAAAACGGTTTTATTACGCATTTACTTTACCCCCATATTGAGTCACCGTTATATATCAATTTCCAATTCAATCTCTATCGATTCCTATTCGTTGTGCTATAATCGGTCCATAAACATGAAAGCTATGTTGGATCAAAAATACCACTAAAATGTGTCGTTTTTGCCCCCCTGTTGCCCCCCTATCCAAAATTTAGATTTTGTATTATTTAGAAATGTAGATAGTGTTGAGGGGAACCAAACAACGTTTCATTTTTTTTAAATCGGACGGGTAGATCTCGAGATCTCCGGGGGGCGGAATCCCCCCCCCCCCTGTTACAAATAGGGGTAGCCAGGAGCCTGCTACAAATAGGGTTAAAGGCTGTTAATAAGTTAGTGAGACCAGTCTCGGTTAAGTTTTTAAAGAAGGAGTAGTCAATTTGGTCTGGTCCTACAGAAGTTTTACCACATTTACTAATAGCGTATGTTAACTCGGAGTTGGTGAAAAGAGAGTTATATAGCGCCACACACACGCGCGCACACACGCACACACACACACACACACACACACACACACACACACACACACACACACACACACACACACACACACACACACACACACACACACACACACACACACACACACACACACACACACACACACACACACACACACACACACACACACACACACACACACACACACACACACACACACACACACACACACACACACACACACACACACACACACACACACACACACACACACACACACACACACACACACACACACACACACACACACACACACACACACACACACACACACACACACACACACACACACACACACACACACACACACACACACACACACACACACACACACACACACACACACACACACACACACACACACACACACACACACACACACACACACACACACACACACACACACACACACACACACACACACACACACACACACACACACACACACACACACACACACACACACACACACACACACACACACACACACACACACACACACACACACACACACACACACACACACACACACACACACACACACACACACACACACACACACACACACACACACACACAGACACACACACACACACACACACACACACACACACACACACACACACACACACACACACACACACACACACACACACACACACACACACACACACACACACACACACACACACACACACACACACACACACACACACACACACACACACACACACACACACACACACACACACACACACACACACACACACACACACACACACACACACACACACACACACACACACACACACACACACACACACACACACACACACACACACACACACACACACACACACACACACACACACACACACACACACACACACACACGCACGCGCACGCGCACGCGCCCGCACCCGCACGCGCACACGCACACGCACACGCACACGCACACGCACACGCACACGCACACGCACACGCACACGCACACGCACACAGACAAACAATGCGCTTATTCACTGACGTCCTAAAGCGCCGGCCAGCGGACATCTACTGAGCCTTCACATCACAAACACAGCTTGGCTGAGACATTCGCTACACATTAGAGGCAATTAATGGCGCGGTGTCGGCACGGCGTTGGCGGCAATTGAGGCCGTGTGATCACGGTGCGCCATTTTCGCCTCGGGCGGCCGTCACACATCCTCACACACTGCACAGGATGATAAATGACGTAATTGGACCGTAATGACGTCTCTGAATCGAGTCTCTTCGGATCTGCGGTGGCCTAGAGGCAAGATGGGATTAGTGATGCCATTGGATCACAAACGGGTGACCAATATCAGATGAGCCCCGTTCTTGAAGAAATGCCATATAGGTACACTTGTAACAATATAGTAAACACAGAAAATATATTGTATAATAGTTATTTTCTTCTTTTTTGCTATACTTCTACTTTCGCTTCAATAGAATGTAACTTGAAAATATAAAATAATTAAAAGTACCAGCACTTCTCCATAACCTCCTCAGTCCTGGTCACAAGGCCGCAAAGGCTCAACGAACAAATATCGCGAAGTGTAAATCCCACTATGTAGGCTGCTATAGAAGTGCGGATTGGTTTCACATGTTGACATGCACAAACAACTAGTAATTATCTTCATCCGTGGACGCCGACTCGCCGGAATGCATGCAGTTCGCATCAGGGATCTCCCACGCCGCAGAAGATTGTTTGTAGCCACGCCGCCGTCGCGGTCTGGCGATCACTATAATGACGGGGTAGGCTTCCAGCACTGGCACAGAGGCGCTTTGTCCAGTGATTTATCAGTTTGTGACATCAATTCTGGCATAAATTCGCATGCATGTACAGGAGCATGTGACGGCCACTGATTTTGTAGGCTGTTGACTAATTATATAGTGCACCAAGACGGGCTGCTGTATGTAGGAGTTAGGAGTTATATGTAGGAGTTAGGAGTTATATGTAGGAGTTAGGAGTTATATGTAGGAGTTAGGAGTTATATGTAGGAGTTAGGAGTTATATGTAGGAGTTAGGAGTTATATGTAGGAGTTAGGAGTTATATGTAGGAGTTAGGAGTTATATGTAGGAGTTAGGAGTTATATGTAGGAGTTAGGAGTTATATGTAGGAGTTAGGAGTTATATGTAGGAGTTAGGAGTTATATGTAGGAGTTAGGAGTTATATGTAGGAGTTAGGAGTTATATGTAGGATTGTTAGCTCGCAATGTTCTATGCTCAAACATGACCTCTAAAACAGGTCGCTTAACCCTATTTGTAACAGGCTCCTGGCTACCCCTATTTGTAACAGGGGGTGGATTCCGCCCCCCCCCCCCCCCCCCCCTCCCCCCCCCCCCCCCCCCCCCCCCCCCCCCTGTTACAAATAGGGTTAAATATCAACAACATTCTAAATGCGATTATTGTCATGCAAACCACCGTACCTCAAGACGGAGGGCTTCCCACGTGTCCAGATCGAATCAGAACACACAGCGTGGCAGTGGCGTGACGCCGTCTTACTCTGACCACGTGATCTGCCAACAGCCGTGTTACCCGGGCGTAACCGGTTAGCCGCGTTCTCCGCCTCATTACCGGCCGGTAACGGCTGGTAACGTCTGGTAATGAGCGGCGGCAGGCAGTGGACCGGGCCTCCAATCGGCTCTATGCCACAGCTGATCAAATCTATAACCAGATCAGACTAGATGGGGTCAGATCGGAGAGGAGACTACCAGCTGATCGCTGGGGCAGGATCAGATCCGATTCAGTAAGATGAGAAGGCAGTGAGATGCTGCTTAACAGCGATGGGAAGGCGGGTTTAATGGCACGATGAAGCGGATAAGGCGGGAAGGCGGGTTTAATGGCGCGATGCAGCGGCTATAGAGTAACGAGAGATGATGCACACGGCGATAGGTCTGCCCAGAAACAACTGCTGCCGTTCGCTGTGGACGACTACTATGAGTAACGGGGCCGATCGCGGAGATAAGACGTTTATGGGGTCCGGGTGGCTCAGTCAGTAGAGTGGTGGGCTCGGAACCCATGGGTTCCGGGTTCGAGCCTGGCCACTGGCGAGGTCATTCCGTTCCCCCACTTGGGTCGGTGTGAGAGACCCCGACGGTAAGAACCTCAGTCGCGACGTCGTAAATCCTCAAAACCTCCACCGGAGATACGGCGAATGGGACAGCCGCACGCGAGATTACGGTGTGGTAGGGGGGGATGAAGTGATTCAGGGTTGGCTTAGAGCCTGAAGCATTTTGTTTTAGTTTCTGGTCTTATAAATGTCACATGCCACAAGTTTTCTCTCAAAATAAGGTCATGGTGATGATAGTTGTGACATCGTTATGGATAAAATGCCCGAGGAAAAATATGTGATGTTGAACGATAGTCTTTTCCATATTGCATCCCAGCAGGTTATATCATGATTTATACCGATAAACATTCACATAATATTGGATGTTGATAGCGTCATATTTGTGAACATAGCAAAAAGCATATTGTATGACTAAATATGATTATATTATACAATACGAAGTGCGGTTATATGACGTGCATGCTCGTTGGAGTAAAACACAGCGTCCGTGGCAGCGGTTTTCGATAATTTGTGGTAGCATTTCGCGGTCCTCGTCTTTCCGGCAGCGGTCTTCGATAACTTGTGGTAGCAATTCGCAGTCCTCGTCTTTCCGGCAGCGGTCTTCAATAACTAGTGGTAGCAATTCGCGGTCCTCGTCTTTCCGGCAGCGGTCTTCGATACCTTGTGGTAGCATTTCGCGGTCCTCGTCTTTCCGGCAGTGGTCTTCGATACCTTGTGGTAGCATTTCGCGGTCCTCGTCTTTCCGGCAGCGGTCTTCAATAACTTGTGGTAGCAATTCGCGGTCCTCGTCTTTCCGGCAGCGGTCTTCGCTAACTAGTGGTAGCATTTCGCGGTCCTCGTCTTTCCGGCAGCGGTCTTCGATAACTTGTGGTAGCATTTCGCGGTCCTCGTCTTTCCGGATCCTGACGCCGCCGATTGTGGCTGGAGCGGGTCAGCAGCGAGGCATCAGAAGCGCTGCCCAGGGTATCAGCCAGGGTGGCAGCTGACAGGCATGACGATATCGTGGGTGACAGGCATGACGGTATCATGGGTGACAGGCATGACGGTATCATGGGTGACAGGCATGACGGTATCATGGGTGACAGGCATGGCACCACAGCACCTGACGGCATGGCGGTGTGGAAGGTCACGGGCGTAACCGTGGCCAGGTGACGGGCTGTGGCATGCAGTGACTGCATGCCAACGGGCGACAGGGGGCAGTGACTGCATGCCAACAGGCGACAGGGGGCAGTGACTGCATGCCAACAGGCGACAGGGGTCAGTGACTGTACGCCAATAGGCGATAGGGGCAGTGGCTGTGTGCCAACAGGCGACAGGGGGGGGGGCAGTGACTGCATGCCAACAGGCGACAGGGGGGCAGTAATTGCATGCCAACAGGCGACAGGGGGAGTAATTGCATGCCAACAGGCGACAGAGGCAGTGACTTCATGCCAACAGGCGACAGGTGGGCAGTGACTGCATGCCAACAGGCGACAGGGGGCAGTAATTGCATGCCAACAGGCGACAGGGGGCAGTAATTGCATGCCAACAGGCGACAGAGGCAGTGACTGCATGCCAACAGGCGACAGGTGGGCAGTGACTGCATACCAACAGGCGACAGGGGGCAGTGACTGCATGCCAACAGGCGACAGGGGCAGTGACTGCATGCCAACAGGCGACAGGTGGGCAGTAATTGCATGCCAACAGGCGACAGAGGCAGTGACTGCATGCCAACAGGCGACAGAGGCAGTGACTGCATGCCAACAGGCGACAGGGGGCAGTGACTGCATGCCATCAGGCGACAGGGGCAGTGAATGCATGCCAACAGGCGACAGGTGGGCAGTGACTGCATGCCAACAGGCTACAGGGGGCAGTGACTGCATGCCAACAGGCGACAGGTGGGCAGTAATTGCATGCCAACAGGCGACAGAGGCAGTGACTGCATGCCAACAGGCGACAGAGGCAGTGACTGCATGCCAACAGGCGACAGGGGGCAGTGACTGCATGCCAACAGGCGACAGGGGCAGTGAATGCATGCCAACAGGCGACAGGTGGGCAGTGACTGCATGCCAACAGGCTACAGGGGGCAGTGACTGCATGCCAACAGGCGACAGGGGGCAGTGACTGCATGCCAACAGGCGACAGGGGGCAGTGACTGCATGTCAACTGGCGACAGGGGGCAGTGACTGCATGCCAACAGGCGACAGGGGGCAGTGACTGCATGCCAACAAGCGACAGGGGGCAGTGACTGCATGCCAACAGGCGACAGGGGGCAATGACTGCATGACAACAGGCGGCAGGGGGCAGTGACTGCATGCCAAGAGGCGACAGGGGCAGTGACTGCATGCCAACAGGCGACAGGGGGCAGTGACTGCATGCCAACAGGCGACAGGGGGCAGTGACTGCATGCCAACAGGCTACAAGGGGCAGTGACTGCATGCCAACAGGCGACAGGGGGCAGTGACTGCATGCCAACAGGCGACAGGGGGCAGTGACTGCATGTCAACCGGCGACAGGGGGCAGTGACTGCATGCCAACAGGCGACAGAGGCAGTGACTGCATGCTAACAGGCGACAGAGGCAGTGACTGCATGCCAACAGGCGACAGGGTCAGTCAGCCATCTCTCCAAACATCTGAGCGGGTGTGGGTGTGTGTGTTAAACATTGTTTGTCGGGCGTTAATCAGCGAGCTGTGGGCGGTGGGTGGTGGGCGGTGGGCGGTGGGCGGTGGGTGGTGGGCAGTGGGCGGTGGGCGGTGGGCGGTGGGCGGTGGGCGGTGGGCGGTGGGCGGTGGGCGGAGGGCGGTGGGCGGCCGGCGTAACCTCCGCCGTCCCCGTTACCCACTCGGCAGCGGGTCCACTCGGGCGGAACGGAGCCGGCGGCGACGCAGGCTGGCCGGCGGCGGCAGTCAGTCGTCGACGAACAGTGGAGGAGACAGCACGCCACCCTCGGAGACCCCGTGTCACGCGGGCCTGCCGCGGAGGTGTGGACCGGGGTGTGGACGATCAGTGTGACGCGTGGACAGGTGTGGAGTGCTGTGAACCTGAGGCGGAGTGGACATTGACCTGGGAGTGGACAGTTCCCAGTAGTGGAGTGGACAACTTGCAGTGGCCTGTGACATAAGCTCTTCGTGAATCGGTAACTAAGCTCGAGTCTAATTCGTATTCGAACGCAGACAGAATTTTGACAATGAGCAACGGCACGTGCATCACACAAATGTGCAGCATAATGTAACCGCACGTCATTACTCGTCACGGAGCGTTACGCGTCGACCGCATCCATACAAGAAAACATTCTTGAGGGTCCCATTTCTACGCTCATGCCAAAACACGGAACTCGGACTCAGCCTTGCTCTGTGAATACTCGTACTCATTAGCCGGACATATTCAGTGGGTCGGCAGTGCTGAGCTGCCTATTGCGACCGTGTGAGCCGATTACTGATAAACGTGAGTAACTTGGCGGAGCTGCCGTTACGGAGCCGCCTTCGGCATCAGCTGATTGACAGACGCTCATCACGGACTTGCGAGTACGTCTACATGCAAAGGAACTCACCAGAAAACTCACAGAAAACTCACAGAAACTCACGGAAACTCACGGAAACTCACGGAAAAACTCACGGAAACTCACGGAAACTCACGGAAACTCACGGAAACTCACGAAAACTCACGGAACCTCACGGAAACTCAGCAATTGATTGACTTGCTCTGGACGAATCGACTCCTCGCCTGAAGTTTCCTCCCCTCCGGGCACGAAACTCCTCTCTGAGATAACAAAACACAGTGATCGATAGCGTCAACGAAGACTGAAGAAGGCTGTCACTGTCACCACACCTCTCCTAGCGCACCATCTCCGCCGCAGCGTTCCAGCATCACTTACGGCCTCGGTACTGAGGACAGCGAGGACAGCATCGTGTGCCGAGCTAGGCTGTTTGGGTCGGGCCATTAACGCCCCTCGTCATCGCTGACTGCACCCGAGAGTGACACGGACACGGACACGGACACGGACGCGGACACGGACACGGACACGGACACGGGTACGGACACGGACACGGACACGGACACGGACACGGACACGGACACGGACACGGACACGCAGTCGTCTTCAGTGGGGCAGCGCAGTCACGCAGCACGCGCAGCCACGTGGCACACAGCACGCGCATTGAGCGCCGGTCACGACGGCGCAGTCGACGCCCGGCAGCCGGAGCGGCGGTAGCGAGAGTCGCGCTGCTTGACTTGCTGACGGCGTTTGATGCGATTTTCACGAGTGGGATAGTGCGAAGTGGAGTGTGCATAACTCTTTTGCGTGCTGTGTTTGTGATAGACAGTGATTGAGGGCAGCGAGAGAGTGTTTGTTGCGCCTGTCAAACTGCGAGCCAGACCACGACATAACGATGGGCCGACGGTGCACTTCAGGGAAGTGACATATCCCCTGCTGTATTTCCCATACCATTAGCAGCCATGGACTCCGTGGACTCCGTGGAGGTGGACTCCGTGGACTCATCGACAGCGTCCGCCTCTCGAAGCCGCGCTATCCTTCCTGCTGAGGTGCAGTACGGCCCACCACCTATCGTCCACTTCGGGACCGTCCCCTCGCCGTCCTCGCCCCCTCGCCGGTATTCGCGGCCCTCCGGCTGGCGTCCGTCCCTCAGCGGCGACTCTGACGGATGGAAACCCACCGGCGGACGGAGACGGCCCCCCTCGAGCCCCCCGCGCCGGAACTCCGGCTTCCAGCGGCGCCGTCCGACTAACGGAGCTTCCCGACCTCACCCCGCGAGTCGACCTGACCTCGCTCGACCTCCTGACCTCTCGCTGGACGCCACGCAGCAAGATACTGTGTTCAGGGACGTCACATCCATGCTGCAGCTGGCCAGGCAGCGGAACCGCTGGCCCAACGGGGTGCTCGACCTGAACCAGCACGCGGCGACCCGAGGGCACACCCACCACCAGCCAGCGCAGGTGTACCAGATGGACGCGTTCCGTACGGATGGGTCTGGCGGACTTGGTGGCCTTGGTAAGCCGAGTGGACCCGGTGGACCAGGCGGAATCGGGGGATTCAAGGGACTCGGTGGAAATGGTGGCGCAGGAGTGGGTCAGGGTACCATCCAGTCTGACGAGTGGATCCCGAAGGCAAGCGGGACGACTGAAGCACCCTCGGCACCGGCGGGGCCCTCAGCACCGGCAGCACCGGTGAGGGTGACGACGACGGAGCCCTGGCGGTATGGAGAAAAGTACGACTACGGCGAGCGAAAGGTGACGACAGAAGCTGGTGCCGTCGCAGGAGGGGTGAGGAGGCAGCAGGGGGAGAGGCAAGCGGCAGTGGAGCGGGACTCGCTACACGGCAGCAACTCAGGTGGCAAGTATCAAGTCGCACTTCCGTCCTCACACTATGGGGATACGTCGAAGGGACGTTACCCTGCCGCGCGCCCCGGCTCCCACTATGGGGAGAAATCGAAGGGCCGTTACCCTGCCGCCCGCCCCGGCTCCCACTATGGGGAGAAATCGAAGGGACGTTACCCCGCCGCGCGTCCCGGCTCCCACTATGGGGAGAAATCGAAGGGACGTTACCCTGCCGCGCGCCCGTCTCACTATGGGGAGAAACCAAAGGGACGACCGGCTCACGGCCAAAGCCACAAACACAAGGGCACCAAGGAACGCTACCCAGCGGCAAGGCCCTCTTCGCACTATGGTAGCCAGCCCAAGGGCCGCCCAAGCAAACCGAAAGGCCCCGGCCACCGAGTAAAAGGCTCCGGACACAGGATCAAAGGCCACGGCCACAAGTCGAAGGGCCGCTACCCCGTCGCTCGGCCTTCCCACTACGGCCAGTCCTCCAAGGGCAAGTATCCCGCAGCTCTTCTCTCGTCTCACTACGGCGAGCCTAAGCCGGTGTGGTCGGAGCTCGCCTCTCCAGCCCCACCCAGACCCTCCACCTGCCAGTGCGATTCCTACAACCACTTCGGCGCAGCAGTCGGCACCACTACCCTCCTCCTCAACGCCGTCCTGTTCGTCCTCTTGGCGATCGCCAACGGTGGCGGATTGGGGCGTGAGCTGGTTGGATCTCGCGATGCTCCAGCGCTGCCGCCTCTGAGTCCTGAGATATCTCACCAAGCTCTCCGGTTTGCCTGTGATCTGATGGGATTCACGGAGCCAGATCTCACCGGACACGATAACTTCCGGCCGGATGTGACCGGAAACTACGGCTTGCGGCCAGACTTCCGGCCAGATGGGAAACACAACGTCACCGTCACGATTGCCGAGGTCTTCGGAGAAGGCGGCGTACAGACGATGGGCAGTGTGAGCATGTACGGTCCAGCCGGAAACAGAACTAGCAGTGGAGGAAACGGACATGACAATGGAGGAAACGGAACTGGCACAGCCGGTTCGGTGGGAGGTAATGGAAACGGTTCGGTGGGTGGTAATGGAAACATGCACTACGGGACTGCAGCTGCGGCAGGCGCCTTTGTCAGTGTTCATACAGACTATGGTACGACTGGCGGAGTTGAAGGAGGCGCACCGACATCGACTGCTGCCATGGACGCGCCTGAAGGCACTGGAGACAGCTCGCTGGGTGTCGTGAACCTCCCTCCATACACGAAAACTCCTAGCTCACAAGCAAACGTGGAAACTTCAAGCTCACCTGCCAATACACAAACTTCCAGTTCACCAGGAAATGCACAAACTCACAGTTCACCATCGCAGGGAAGCATGTACAGCGCCCCAGGGTCACCACCGGGCACCACACCGGTAACAGCATCCTCTTCACCACCACCCAGCGGCAGCAACACCGACCCTGCCTCCGCAGCCGTCACCCCGAGCCCCGTAGACTCTCTGGTGGTGACCCGCCCAACTACTGTCCGACCTGAGGCTGCCCAGTTCTGCCAGGGACTCTGCATAGAAACCGTACACGGAGTGTTCCCTATCGCCGGCAAGATACCGACCGATGCTGGAGGGCCGATCTCGAGCCTGCCGAAGCCGGTGCTGACGAGCTTGCAGAATCCGGTGGTGACCGGGAGGCCGGACGGCATCGTCACCATTTCCAGCTTCGGCCAGATGTTGCCGGACGAGCAGGTGGTGTCCAGCGCGCAGGCGCGGCCGCCCTCGCCCCCGCAGCAGCCTATCTCTACCCAGAGGCCTGGAGGTTCGTACGGACAGCACAATGGTGGGACGACATCTGGAGGTGTGTTTGGCGGAGAAGGGTCAGCTCCGGCGGCTCCGTCATCTTCGGGATCTTCGGGAGCCTCGGAACCTGCTGGAGATTCGTCAGCTTCGGTATCGGGAGGTGGCGTTTTCGGTGATACGGTAGGCGGTACGACAGTCCCTGGAGGAGGCATTAGTGGTACAAATTCACCCTTAGTGAGCGGTGGGCTTCCGAACCCTCTATCCGCGACGGTGCCCAGTCTGCTTGACCTGCTGCTTGACCTGCAGGACGACCCTGATGCCGACACGGGGCGGCCCTCCGCGGAAATGAACGTCACCAAGGGAGGCGGGATGACCACGTACGTCATCCAGAATCAGACCATTATCACTGCAAACCGGCCGTTAGTGATGCAAACTCACCACCACCGACCGCCGGCGGTGCAAACTCAAGACAACGGCGAGCAGCCAGATCTGACACCAGACGTCTCCAGTCTGCTCCAGAACCTTCTGGACGTCTCCGAAATCGAGAATGAAGTGGGGTTAGTGCCAGGGAAGCCGGCATCACCTTCAGCCACTGGTCAAAATGGACTGAACGTCGCACCTCAGGGCCAAGATGACGTCACGGTAGAGCTAGGTGACACGACTTCGGAGAGCGACATGGCGTGGATCATTCCGGGACAAGGCGATGGCATGCCACCTGGCAATGACGTCACCGCAGTTCCAGCTTTAACGCCTACTCAAAGTCCGTCGCCTTCCACTGGAGGTCGTCCCACTAACTCAGACGTCTTCTCTCCCGGGGTCAAACCGACCGCAGGGGAGGCTGAATCCTCCGCCGGCGAGCTGATCACCTTCGACAGCTTCACGGCCGTTCCTGAGACGTCAAAGCCAGTGGTGCCCTCTAGTGCCACCTCATCCGTCGTGGACAGCATAGTGGGCAGCATTACGTCCATCCTCTCTGGCTTCGTTGGTGGTGACATCACAGGTTCAACGCAGACCACGTCAACGACTGGCACGCAAACGACTTCAACTTCATCTACATCAGCAGCAACGACATCAACAGCAACAGGATCTTCAGCTTCTACAGCTTCTTCAACGTCTACATCTTCATTTTCAACTTCATCTTCAGCTTCATCCTCAACTTCATCATCAACTTCATCTTCAGCTTCATCCTCAACTACATCATCAACTTCATCTTCAGCTTCATCTTTCCCAGCAACATCGGCTGGATCTTCATCTTCTCCTCCCGTCGTTCCAACTTCCCCTCCTACCACATCCGGGAACACCTTCCCCGAGACGAGCGCCCCTGATGGTGAAACTCTGCTGTCGAACCTGTTGACTCCTCCCCCGGGCACCGCGACAACACCGTCAACACCGTCAACAACACTGTCTGCGGTGGCCGTCACTCCCGGTGCGTCACAACAGCCGGCCGAGATGACGACGTCTCAGGTCGGCATAGGCACTTGGTTCGAGGCTGAGAACCCCTCTCCTCCCTCTGGGCTGCCGTCCACACAGGAGATCCTCTCCCAGCTTGGTGAGGTGGAGCATCACGACCCGATCCAGTATCCAGATGGGACATTTGGCCTGGTGATCCGCCCCAACACGGAACAGGGAGAGACGTCCGCGCTGGAGCACAGGACGCCGCCCCCGCCCCCGCCCCCGCCCCAGACGGCGGCGGGGACTACCTCCACGCAGCCGCCACCGACTGCAACTTGGAGTCAGCTGTTTACGTTCAACGACCTCGGGTTTTGGAAGTCCACAACACCGTGGCCTTCAGGTGTGCTGTCTCTAAAGCCCGCTCCGCCGGCATCGCCGTCTGACTTCTCATCGCTAAAGCCAGGAGCTGCGCCGCCGCCGTACAACGCCGGCAGCTTCACCAGCTCTCTGTTTGGCGTCAACCAACCTGGCTCCTCCGTGCAGGCTCTCCGTCCCGAACATCAGCACGACGCAGCCCCGCCGGCGCAGACGACCGAGAGCGAGATCCTGTTTATGGGTCCGCCTCAGGAGTGGGAGTTGAACAGCCTGTTCGAGGCGATGGGCGCCGGCCGGCCGTCCACCGCGGCGCCGATTGACAATGACGTCACCATCAGTATACAGCAGATAGATCCAAACGCTCCAATGATGATGATGCCTGCGAGGTTGAACGTGACGGACTCGCCCATCATTTCCATCTCTCCACAGAGGCCCGGCGTTACTGCGCCTTTCGCTACGCCAGTCACCTCGCCAGTCACTGAGGCGGTCACTACGCCAGTCACCTCGCTAGTCACTGGGGCGGTCAGTGGTTCAGTCACTGGGGCTGTCACTACGCCAGTCACTGAAGCTGGCACTGCGTTTACCCAACCTCCTTCGACTAACGACAGACCAACGGAGCCATCATGGACGTCAAGTGGCTCAGGCTCATCTTCAGAATCACAATCAGCATCTTCAGCATCCTCACTGTCCTCAACATCTTCGGTATCTTCAACATCTTCAGCATCACCTTCGGCGTCCTCATCAGCGTCTTCCTCAACAGGTTCAGCATCGGCGTCAGCCGGCACTGCAACCACGTCGATCACTTACGATTCTACAGGGAGTGGAACCTTCATAACTAGCAGCGGCACTGTCACGGCAGGAGAAAGTGCCGTAGAACCGACCACTGAACCGTACGTGGTGCAGGCGGAACTGATAGAGGACTCGACGACTACCGCCGTTCCGACCACTGCCGAGACATTCACGGAGGTGGTGTTCGTCAACACCAGCGGTGTTAGACCTGTGTCCGTCTCGGGAGTTTATGTTGGACCTACAGTTGGTGGGTCGGTGGTGACCGGTTCAACTCAGACAGTGGAGGGAGTTTCTCAGCCGGGATATGGCTCGCAGAGTGGTTCCACGTCTGGGTCAAACTCACAGACTTCGACAGGTTCGGGAGCGCCTGGCACTAACTCCTGGACTACCTCGTACAGTACGACCGTTAACGTGCAAACAAACACTGTGCACGACGACGCAGACAATAATATGATCTCCAGTCTGCTATCCAGCACGTTCGATTATCGCCCACCCACTACTCAAGAACCATCGTCATGGTCGGGAACCACATGGCTGGGTAGCACCGAGACGTTTGACTTCACTGATCCGAACGCCGACATAGAAAGTACATTCCCAGCGTCCTCGAGTTCATCCTTCACAGCCCAGTCGCGGCCAGAACCTTCACCCATCACTTTCAACTCCTTCGGCTTCTGGAAACCCACTCGTCGCCCCATCACCTTCAACCGGCTCAAGAACAAGTACCGCCGTCCTTCAACATCGTCACCATCGACCACAACATCATCACCACTTACCACCACCGTCACACTTCAGCCTCCTGTTCCTACAGAAAGCGACCCAGTCTGGATCTCTCCTCCTGCTACATTCAGCACCGTCACACAGGAATCCCTCCCCGGTCTTCTCGGCACCCTGTTTGCCAGTATCGTCGGTCAGCCTCACGATCCTCCAGTCGAAGAGGCAGTGACTGCGCAAGACGGCACCACGCCAGCTACTGCACGTCCTGCCTCACTTCCTGCTGGAGTCAGGCCCTGGTACATTATCGGGCCGGTCATGACTCCCCCTCAAGACGCAACCGCCACGGGGGTGACAATCTTCCCGAACAGACCACTTCCGGCGTCCCTCGCGACACAGGGAATGTCAACTTCCGGTTTCACTACATCGCAAGTAGCGACTTCCGGTTTCACGACGCAGGACGTTGCAACTTCCGGATTCACGAAGACACCGGAAATGTCGACTTCCGGTCTGACTTCCGGACTTCCGGTTACAGATCGCCCGACTCCCGTCACGCCACAGTACAACAAATACGGTTTCTGGAAGCCGGAGAAGCGTCCCTACCGCAACACGCTGCTGATGCTGAAGCAAAAGTACCGGAAGCTGACGCAGGCGGCGCGGTCGTCGGATGGACAGACGGACGACAGAGGAGTTCTCCTGAGACGGGAGTCAGGACATGCTGGTGGCAGGCGCGAGCGTTCTGTGCCTTCAGACGCTGAAGAAGCTATCGCTGAGCGTACCTCTGATTGGCCATCTGACACCGCTTCTGACGTCACCTCTGAACATGACATCACATCCGACTATGACGTCACCTCTGACCCTGACGTAACCTCTGACGCCACGTCTCGTCTTCTGGAGAGCGTCGGACGCAGTCTGCACTCCTCGCCCGACAACCCGCGCTCCGCCGCCGCCGCTGCGCGCAGCTTCCGCGCTTCGCTTCGCCGCCAGGCGCGGCTGAAGCGCTTCTCCGGACGCTGCGTCACCGAGTGCTGGCTTGGGACCGTCGGCATCATCGGGAGCGTTGGAGGACTCGCCGCTCTTACCCTCCCCGTGTACGCACTCGTGGCAGCGTCGCTGGCGTCGACGGCGTCCAGCGCGGCGGCGGGAACTACGGGTGGAGGTGGCGGAGGCGGCGGAGGCGGCGGAGGCGGCGGGGGAGGAGGGGGACTAGTGATCTTCCCGGGTATCGTGTTCGATGAGCCGGTGCCACCGGAGCCGCTACCGGATGTGGGAGCGCCGGCACCGCCGGTTCCGCTGCTGCCAGATGGGCTGGTGGTGCTGCCACCGGGGGTGCTGCCAATACCGGACGAGGTGGGCCCCCCTGCTCCGCTGTCGGGACCGTCCGCGCCCTCGGGGCCGCCAGCGCCGCCAGCACCGCCACCAGGGGCAGTGGGTGATGAGGTGAATCCTCCCGTGCCACCTGGACTGGCGCCAGAACCAGCCGATGATCCGGCACCGCCTGCGTTCGGTGAGTATGGAGGTGTGCGATGCTTGTGCTTCGTGTTGGGGTGTTTTATTTATTGTTGGGGTGTTTTGTTTCGGTCGTGGCGGGGGGAGTGTTTAGGATGAATGTGTGATTTTCTGGAACAGATTTGCATTAAACCGCAGTATTTAACCACGAGTTGTTTTGATCGGCAGCAGTGGGACGTCTGACAGTGTCCTCAATGTGTCATTAATGTTTCCTCAATGTGTCCTCAATATGTCCTCAATGTGTCATCAATGTGTCCTCAATATGTCCTCAATGTGTCCTCAATGTTTCTTCAATGTTTTGTCAATGTTTCCTCAATGTTTCCTCGATGTTTTCTCAATGTTTGCTCAATGTTTCCTCAATATGTCCTCAATGTGTCCTCAATGTTTCCTCAATGTGTCATCAATGTGTCCTCAATATGTCCTCAATGTGTCCTCAATGTTTCCTCAATGTTTTGTCAATATGTCCTCAATGTTTCCTCAATGTTTCCTCAATGTGTTCTCAATGTTTTCTCTGTTTCCTCTCAGTTCCCGTGTTCGCCGCTGCGGAAGCCGAGGAAGACGACTACGAGGATGAGGATTATGATCCCGACAATGGCTTCTTCTTCCCGGAGAACGAGTATGAGGACACCGGTCCCTCCTCGCAGGGTCCTCAGAGTCCGGAGGGACCCGAGGGACCTCCGGTCCCGCAGAAACCACCGCTGAGGGATAGGCCAGGTCAGCGTGCTGGAAACAAAATCACATTTGAACGTATTCTCATTTCAAACGTACTCTCATTTCAAACGTACTCTCATTTAAAACGTTCTCTCATTGCAAACGTACTCTCATTTCAAACGTACTCTCATTTCAAACGTACTCTCATTTCAAACGTACTCTCATTGCAAACGTACTCTCACTTCAAACGTACTCTCATTTCAAACGTACTCTCATTTTAAACGTACTCTCATTTCAAACGTACTCTCATTTCAAATGTACTCTCATTTCAAACGTACTCTCATTTTAAACGTACTCTCATTTCAAACGTACTCTCATATCAAACGTACTATCATTTCAAATGTACTATCATTTCAAATGTACTCGCATTTCAAACGTACTCTAACTTCAAACATACTCTCATTTCAAACGTACTCTCATTTCAAACGTACTCTCATTTCAAACGTACTCTCATTTCAAACGTACTCTCATTTCAAACGGACTCTCATTTCAAACGTACTCTAGCTTCAAACATACTCTCATTTCAAACGTACTCTCATTTCAAACGTACTCTCATTTCAAACGTACTCTCATTTCAAACGTACTCTCATTTCAAACGTACTCTCATTTCAAATGCACTCTCATTTCAAACGTACTCTCATTTTAAACGTACTCTCATTTCAAACGTACTATCATTTCAAATGTACTATCATTGCAAACGTACTCTCATTTCAAACGTACTCTCATTTCAAACGTTCTCTCATTTCAAACGTACTCTCATTGCAAACGTACTTTCATTTCAAACGTACTCTCATTTCAAACGTACTCTCATTTCAAACGTACTCTCATTTCAAACGGACTCTCATTTCAAAAGTACTCTCATTTGAAAGTTACTCTCATTTGAAACGTAAGTACTCTTAGCTGAACGTATTCTCATTTTCATAATCACCCCTACAAATAGCCAGTATTTTGCAACTTTCAATTATCAGCTGATGCATCTTAAATGTATTCCCCATTATGTTATAATTTACTGATTTTGTTATGACGCTTTCTGGCATTTGATTGTTGTTGTTTACAAATTAAAGGAAATAATAATATTTTATCTTTGTCTTGCTAATCATTTCACCCAAATTGCTAAACTCAATTGTCCCCAATTGAATGTGAAGTGCACTCTTTATTTTTTTTATTTTTTTTATCTATTGACAATGAGCAACAGGCATTCACCCAATTACAGCTCAAGTCAAGTAATTAAAACACGCGACGACACGACAGCAGCAGACACACGCACACAGTTGAAAACAGACGAGGCAAATATGATAACGAAAACGTGATACTAAAATAGAACAAAAGTTCATGAAACAGTAAATATGATTACGTTAAAAATAAACATAGGTGAACAATAGTTCGCAGGCATGCTTTGAGGCTACGCAGACATAAGAAAACGCTTGTGAAAGAAGACATAAGATCGGTAAATGAGGAAACTCCAGCAGTAAAATATGAGTAATACAACTTGCATACTCAACTCACACACGCCCACACACAATCCTAACTCATCGCCACCAGTGTTGTGCAGCCTATACCGCCATACTCTTGACATATGATTTCACCTGCATTCTAAAAGCTCCTAAGGTATCATTGAAAAGGTCGGATGCAGGACAGGCAGACAGGAATAGGTTGGTGTTGCGAGGTGCCCGCGCAAAGACGGCACGTTTAACAGTCTCCACTCTAGTGAATGGTTGTAATGTAACACCATTGATATTCATATAAAGTAATTGCAATGCAAACAGGTCAGATAATTTCCACTCACGCAATTATTTTGTCTAACCGTCACCCAAGATCAGGTAACCAGGAGCGCTCCTCCCTCAGCTCAGCGACGCACAAAACCATACGTTAACACCAGCAAACATAGAAAAACAATGTCGGCGTACTCCCCCTGCTAAGAAGAGGAAATAAAACGCAAATAAGCGTGTAAAGCAAGCAGTGCTAATGTTATGCATACCAAAAACGAACAGGGCTGAAAGTAGTCATAGCCAAAGAGAGTATATGACTGTCCGCTATACCATCCCAGTCCCCAGACATACTCTTTCATTCGATGTTAGTATTGCGTGCCCCAGCGTTGGGGCACGTGCCCCAGCGTTTCGTAGTATTTTCATTCGTGCATCAGTCATGCGAATCAGTCACTCGGGTCTCGGAGGGGCTAAATCTGGTCGTTTCAAGCAGTCTTATGCTGATACTCCATGGAGTCACTCTGCTAAGCAAGCTTGTTGCAGAGTGAGCTCCAGGAGCCAGCGCCATCGATTAGGGTGTACACAATGATTATGGATACAGATCAAGAGTAATAATGTTATAAATGATTGTGATTATGGATCATGATATAAAGTTACATATTTTGTGAGTGATGGTAATTATGCATCGTGATGCAAGGTTACATATGAAGTTATCATGATTGTGGACCATGAGAGATACATATTGTCATAGATATATATGATTGCGTGATTGGCATGTAAATATATAAGCTACGTTACATACCCGCTAATATATTTCATTTAGATATTCCATTATATAGATTGTCGGCAGTTTTATTTAGCCAAGGTAGCTATATCACATTAATTATATGTTTTTTTTACTGATACGTTTCAATGAAGTGTGTTTTTAAAATATGTTTACCGCAGTCTTGGAATGAGGTACCTCATTGCGAGTAAACCTACTGGCCATTTTGTTGTTCCAAAGCTTAGGACCAAGACACGCTATTGTGGAGATTCCATAATTCTATAATTATATATAATTCTATAATTATTCTATAATTATAATTCTATAATTTTGTGTTGGGTATTGCATTCAAAATGCTTGATGAACCTTGTTGAGTGAATATTCTTATGATGTTCAATGATTTTTTTTTAGAGGTAGTGGTAGCTGATTGCAGGTATGTTTATGCATGATTAGAAGCATCTGAAGTTTTGCAATATCACCAATCTTTAATATGTTATATTTCCGGAATATAGGGTTCGCACTTTGTGACTCCTTCTATTATTCGCATTACTCTTTTTTGTAAGATCAAAAGCTTTTGTGTATGATTAGCATAGCTTGCACCCCAGATCAAGCAACGGTAATTTATATATGGAAGAGTAAGGGCATTATATAGCTGAAGCAGTTGTTTTTCTGCAACAAAGTATTTTATTCTCCCAATCATACCTATGTTTCTGCTAACTATATTTGTTACATTATTGATAAGTGATGCAAACTTCATGTTAGAATCTATGAGCATTCCCAAGTCTTTAACTGTATCTTTTTGCTCAAAAACACATCCATGTATTTTCACTGATATAGCACAGCTAGTTTTACGTTTACTTTGATACTTGATAGAATGCTGTTGATGTATTTAAAGATAGGAAGTTTTATTGAAGCCATTTTGACACCTTGGGCAATGTGGCATTACTTTAATTTTGTAGAGCTATGACATTATGGTTTTTGAAGAAAATAGCTGTATCATCAGCATATATGAAGAACTCGCAATTTGCATTTATACTTACTAAGTCATTTATTTATTTAGTCATTTATGCTATACAGTGATACTAATCGCACGATGCACCATAATAATCACTGTAAAGAAGACAGCTCTTTCGTTGATTTCTACTCCTGCAGTACCTAACACTCCCTGGTTAACTCATACTATTCGCGACGTTCCAGAGCCTCCCATGTACCCGCCCGCGCCCGACTCCACCAGCGCGACGCTGGGTGACAACTTCGGACCCGATGTCGCCGACTGTGAGAACTTCAAACTCTGCATACTGCACGCGAGCACGGCAGAATCCAGCACAAGGTCAGTGACCTCTCACCTCGGGTCGACAGAGTCGTCATTTCGACAGGTCGTCATTTCTCTCGCTGGTCGTGTTGTGCTTTGTGGAGTACTGTTTCAGTGAAAGGCGATGTGGGGTTTATGTTGGTTACTGTTTTTTGGTCAGTGGAGCATTTTTTTTCACCGGAACAAACCAGGTAGGTGTGAAACAGCAAAACGGCAGTTTTAGCTGTAGGTGGACATTGAGCAATGGGTTATGAATAGTTTTGAATTCTTCACTATATTCAACACCAGTTAAACCTGTTCAAAACGGAAGCTTTCGAACACTACTGTGTTCTTCGTCAGCCTGGTTGGGGTACATTTGCCATATTTTAAACCAAAGGTAGATAGGCACATTTCATAATAGTTAAAATAAACACAACGCTCTCAAGGCCAAGGCACAAGCCGTGCACCGCAATGACGAGAGAAAGAAAGACACGGTCAACGTACCCTGCACACTGCGCCTCTGGTGACCACAATAGCTGCACATAACAACACCTCAATAGCTGCACATAACAATACCCGCGCCGTTATGTGCGGCTACTGCCGGCAGCGCAGCAGCAGCTGGCCGGTTGCCACACAGCACGGCTGGGGTGTGAGTTTAGTCACGTCTCGCTGCTGAACCAGTCGTGCTATGTATTCAGAAAGGCCTCAATTGAATGGAGTGGAGGGAATGTACGGTGCTTGGCCAAAGGGCGACGGTGGATGTTCTGGGTGACCGGTTGAGGCCAGTTTTTCTAACGGTGCAACCGCGGAGAAAAACTCACTTCCGTGACGTCATCCGAGTCTGGTGACGTTACGGGGGTATGTAACGTCATATGGGAGAGATAGTGGAGGTTGACGTCTACCGTTCGCCGCCCGCCGCCCGCCGTCCGACGTCCGCCGTCCGCCGTCCGCCGTCCGCCGTCCGCCGTCCGCCGTCCGCCGTCCGCCGTCCGCCGTCCGCCGTCCGCCGTCCGCCGTCCACCGTCCGCCGTCCACCGTCCACCGTCCACCGCCCGCCGTCCGACGTCCGCCGTCCGCCGTCCGCCGTCCCGCCGTCCGCCGTCCCGCCGTCCGCCGTCCGCCGTCCGCCGTCCACCGTCCGCCGTCCGCCGTCCACCGTCCACCGTCCACCACCCACCGTCCGCCGTCCACCGTCCGCCGTCCGCCGTCCGCCGTCCACCGTCCACCGTCCACCGTCCACCGTCCACCGTCCACCGTCCGCCGTCCACCGTCCACCGTCCACCGTCCACCGTCCACCGTCCACCGTCCACCGTCCACCGTCCACCGTAATACCACCGACGGGGGCGTCGATCCGTAATAAGATAACGAACTGCGTTATCTGATTACGGATCTATCAAACATGGATAATCAGCAGCCTCCGGTGCTGCCGCTGGCTCGCCCTGCTCGCCTTGCGCTCTGGGTGGGTGTGGGAATTGAGCCGCCTGCGGCAGACGACCGTTACCAACAAGAGGAATGCTAATATGTGCCTCTGGGATTTGTACCTCTGGGAGCATGAATGTCTGAGCATGAATATCTGAGCTGAGAATGTCTGAGCATGAATATCAAGTGCTGATTGTCACACCTGGCTGGTTCCGAAAGCTTGTCTGGTAAGTCGTTTAAAGGTGAAGCTACATATATGCATTAAGCAAGGACTTGGCAACGTACCTATAGGGCATCGGCCCGGGATTAATGGCGCGTGCCTGTATTTAGTATGGTACACCTCTCAGCCGTGGCACCATTGCTAATGGCATCCTTATTTGGCAGAGACACTCACGTCACGTGACATGTCACCCATTCACGTGACCTTTATCGTAGCGGACTCGCGAGTTTATTCACGGGCGGGATATACTCGTGTGGGATATAGCTCATGCGGGATATGTATCATACCTTTGGCAGCACTTTGGGTGAAACTGGTCGCAATCGAAGGCTTTGGATGGAACGTATGGCCCATAAACTCAAATACGCCGATTTTGCCTCTGACCTGACCGTGACCTGACATTTGACCTCTCTTTGACATTTTTTAGCATGCTTTAGATTTGTCTCATTGAGAGATTTCGATTGCCGCCTTGTGCGTTTCGCTGCGATCATTGGTTCGGAAGATAACCAGGGGGCGTTAACCCCCCTCAGTCAATGGCGTTCTGCTGAGACCCCAGTCCATGTCGGGTTAACGGATCGTGAACGGGTTGTTAACGATCCGTTAAAATACAATTAACGGACCGCTAACGAGTCCGCTACAGCCGTGCAGCTGAGATGTTGAGAACAAAGAAGGCGACAACAACGCGCCGTAGCGTCGCCACTTAGCGTCGCCACGTGGTCGGCTCCCGGCTCCCGGCTCCCGGCTCCCGGCTCCCGGCTCCCGGCTCCCGGCTCCCGGCTCCCGGCTACCGGCTACCGGCTACCGGCTCCCGACTCCCGACTCCCGACTCCCGGCTGAGACAGATAGAGACAGGAAGGAAACACGCTGGCGAGACTCGGTACCACTCACAAACATGTAGCGGTCTTGTGTCTTGGCAGCAATGCTGGGAAGGTGTCATATAGCCGAGGCGTTACGACGCCCTAAAACCACAAAACACGCGGAGATAGTGAAGAATTTCACAGCAGTAATACGAATAGGTCGCCTTCAGATATCTCCAAAATTCAAGCTTCATATATGCAGCGACGTTTATTTGTTTTCTCATGTATTATTTATTGTTATTTAGCGAACGTTTATTTTTGGCTCCTCTTGTTCCGCGGAGGAGACCATCTGGAGAGCAATGTGTTCTGTTTGTTCTCCCCAGCGGGATGTGTATACTTCCGGTCAAAAACGGATACTTCCGGTCAGAAACGGATACTTCCGGTCGGAAACGGATACTTCCGGGGGCGTGGGAACTCGGAGCCTGTGTTTCCGAGAGCGTGGGAACTCCGCCTGGTGACGTGCGACAAGTCCGTGATATTGTGTCTTACGTACTTGTTAGAATAAGAATGATGCCGGGGGAAAAGAAGGATGAAAGAGGGGTGTATATCGCAACCCTGTAGAGACACTATACTATTCCCTTGCATTTGATTACCGATTTCAATATTACAAATATCCAAATCCGTGTCTCATCCAGCCCCATATATAGACGAGAGGCACGAACGAAGATGGCAGCCACAAAGGTAACGACCGGCCTCGCCATTTGCGACAATAGAAGTCGAGGCGCCCATAAGCCCCAATTATCAGCAGAGAGGCACAGGACGGTGACGGGGCGGGGCGCCCGGTCCGGCGCGGGGCGGGTATGTTGGAGTGTGACGACATTGGAGTGTGGCGTCATTGGAGTGTGGTGTCATTGGAGTGTGGTGTCATTGGAGTGTGGTGTCATTGGAGTGTGGTGCCATTGGAGTGTGGTACCAGTGGAGTGTGGTGCCACTGAATTATGGTGTCATTGGAGGATGGCCACGGTTAGGCAGCTGCTCGGCCGGAACCAGTAGGACTGTCACGCCTCGACTCGCCTCGACCGCGCTCGACTGGTATCGAGCCGCCTCGACTGGTATCGAGCCGCCTCGACTCGTGTGAAGTCGTCTCGACTAGTGTCGATTCGTGTCGAGTAGTGTCGGTTCGTGTCGAGTAGTGTCGAGTAGTGTCGAGTAGTGCCGAGTAGTGTCGAGTAGTGTCGAGTAGTGTCGATTTGTGTCGAGTAGTGTCGGTTTCTGTCGAGTAGTGTCGGTTCGTATCGAGTAGTGTCGGTTCCTGTCGATTCGTGTCGATTCGTGTCGAGTAGTGTCGGTTCCTGTCGAGTAGTGTCGATTCGTGTCGAGTAGTGTCGGTTCGTGTCGAGTAGTGTCGGTTCCTGTCGAGTAGTGTCGGTTCCTGTCAAGTAGTGTCGGTTCGTGTCGAGTAGTCCCGATTCGTGTCGAGTAGTGTCGGTTCGTGTCGAGTAGTGTCAAGTCGCTTCGAGTCGTTTTCAGTAGCTTCGAGTCGCCCTACCGTGCAGCGGTACAGTAGAGCTGATGAGCTTCCCCACTGTTTCGACTTCACCAAATTGTGTTGCCAAATCCCGTCCGTCTGTCTTTGCCACTGTCGGTATGTTAGCCGTTATCCCAGCCTTAGTGAAACCAATCCTCCGCCAGCTCGTGCGTGTCATTTGAGCTGGTTACATGACAAAATACCTGTCATGTCGTACCACCACTTGACAATATAATGATGTGATATTGGGCTTTTAGCCTCGATTTAGGCCAAAATGTCGCCTCGATCTAGGCTAACCGAGGATATTATTCATGCATTAGCCTAGATCTTGGCTTCATCTCGGCACGGAGCGAAATGACTAGCGGCTTCCTCCGGTAGACGGAGCTCGGGTTTGATCCTTTATACTGACATTGCTCCTGGACGCCAAATGTCGCGCTGTGCTGAAATCCAAAGGTAAAGGCGGCCGCACACTTGGCCATTCGGCGCGTGGAGGTCGCGATATCGTTCCGACTTTCCGCGCATCTTTACCGACTTTCCGCCTTCGCGTCAGCCGAAACGTCAAAAATCGCGGACGAATGTCGTCGACCGGCCACCTGCGGACCGGCGGAAAAAACTGATTCGAACGAGATTTTTCCGCGACTGATAGCCGCGGACCGCGGACAACAAAATTGATCAGGCTAACAGTGGCGAATCTATGCAATATAGAGGTACAAATTTGACATAGCATGCTCTTGCCGCTGTTAAATTTCTTATGTACAAGTTTCGTGGTTTTAAACTTACATCTTCGTCGAAAAATGGCTATCATTAACTTACCTTGGGACAGGCTGTAGGCACAGGTTGCGACATGCTGTAGGTCGGCGGGGCGGAATCTCGCGAACAGACAGCGCCGAATCCGCCGGAACAAGGACGATATTCGGCGGTATCGCCGCGATTTTATAAGGCCAAATTTCGCAGTAACATCGGACGCCGAATGCGCAGTGTACGGCCGCCTTAACTGTGGGTCCACTCTAAAAAAAAAATCTTCATCTTCCCTGGGTATACATGTAGTTTTTTTTTTGTCTGTTAGCATTTATTAGACATAGCAACAACAAAAACGTAAACTATGTCGGGGATCGGTGCATAAGCCCAAAGCCAAAATCTAGGCACCACTCTCCACACGCACGCACGCACGCACGCACGCACGCACGCACGCACGCACGCACGCACGCACACACACACACACACACACACACACACACACACACACACACACACACACACACACACACACACACACACACACACACACACACACACACACACACACACACACACACACACACACACACACACACACACACACACACACACACACACACACACACACACACACACACACACACACACACACACACACACACACACACACACACACACACACACACACACACACACACACACACACACGCACACACACACACACACACACACACACACACACACACACACACACACACACACACACACACACACACACACACACACACACACACACACACACACACACACACACACACACACACACACACACACACACACACACACACACACACACACACACACACACACACACACACACACACACACACACACACACACACACACACACACACACACACACACACACACACACACACACACACACACACACACACACACACACACACACACAACACACACACACAGACACACACACACACACACACACACACACACACACACACACACACACACACACACACACACACACACACACACACACACACACACACACACACACACACACAACACACACACACAGACACACACACACACACACACACACACACACACACACACACACACACACACACACACACACACACACACACACACACACACACACACACACACACACACACACACACACACACACACACACACACACACACACACACACACACACACACACACACACACACACACACACACACACACACACACACACACACACACACACACACACACAACACACACACACAGACACACACACATACACACACACACACACACACACACACACACACACACACACACACACACACACACACACACACACACACACACACACACACACACACACACACACACACACACACACACACACACACACACACGCACGCACACACACGCACAACAGTTCATCTCAAGCACTTCTGATCAGTGACCGCCGCACGTGGAAGGACGCCCACCCGCCATGCACCAGAAAAGCCAGTCGCCGCCGCCGCCAAGTGCCCGTGGAGGGGAGGGGAGGTCGGAATGTTTATATAAATATTTGTGTACGCATAATATATTGTTAGACACAATACGCTACCTCTCGTCCGCTGACCCGGCTTAAGCAGACTCCCACCCCCACCCCACCACAGACTCTCACCAAAGGTGATCACCTGGTGACACCAAACGTGTCAGGTATTCGCTCCTAATCGTGTAGCACGTCATCGTGACAGACAAGTCTACTGTCCGCGGAAACGGTCGGTCCGAGGAATACGTCACAGATTCCATATACCTGGTCACGCTGTAGTGTCCTCAGAGTCCATATACTTAGTCACGCTGTAGTGGCCTCAGAGTCCATATACTTAGTCACGCTGTAGTGTCCTCAGAGTCCATATACCTGGTCACGCTGTAGTGTCCTCAGAGTCCATATACTTAGTCACGCTGTAGTGTCCTCAGAGTCCATATACTTAGTCACGCTGTAGTGTCCTCAGAGTCCATATACTTAGTGACACTGTAGTGGCCTCAGAGTCCATATACCTGGTCACGCTGTAGTGTCCTCAGAGTCCATATACTTAGTCACGCTGTAGTGTCCTCAGAGTCCATATACCTGGTCACGCTGTAGTGTCCTCAGAGTCCATATACCTGGTCACGCTGTAGTGTCCTCAGAGTCCATATACTTAGTCACGCTGTAGTGTCCTCAGAGTCCATATACTTAGTCACGCTGTAGTGTCCTCAGAGTCCATATACTTAGTCACGCTGTAGTGTCCTCAGAGTCCATATACTTAGTCACGCTGTAGTGGCCTCAGAGTCCATATACCTGGTCACGCTGTAGTGACCTCAGAGTCCATATACCTGGTCACGCTGTAGTGTCCTCAGAGTCCATATACTTAGTCACGCTGTAGTGGCCTAAGCAGGTCTGACCGTCTGCTCCACAGCTGCTGCTATCCAAGAGACAATCTCTTGTCTCAGGAGACAAGCTCTTGTCTCCGCACTGTCCCGCTATCTTCTGTTCCGTCTCCGTACCGTCTCCGTCCCGTCTCCGCTGTCTTCTTTGCCGTCCCATCTCCGCTGTCTTCTGTGCCGTCCCGTACCGTCTCCGTACCGTCTCCGTACCGTCTCCGTACCGATTCCGTACCGTCCCCGTACCGTCTCCGTACCGTCTCCGTACCGTCTCCGTACCGTCTCCACACCGTCTCCGTACCGTCTCCGTACCGTCTCCGTACCGTCTCTGTACCGTCTCTGTACCGTCTCCGTACCGTCTCCGTACCTTCTCCGTACCGTCTCCGTACCGTCTCCGTACCGTCCCCGTACCGTCTCCGTACCGTCCCCGTACCGTCCCCGTACCGTCTCCGTACCGTCTCCGTACCTTCTCCGTACCGTTTCCGTACCGTCTCCGTACCGTCCCCGTACCGTCTCCGTACCGTCTCCGTACCGTCTCCGTACCGTCTCCACACCGTCTCCACACCGTCTCCGTACCGTCTCCGTACCGTCTCCGTACCGTCTCCACACCGTCTCCGTACCGTCTCCGTACCGTCTCCGTACCGTCTCCGTACCGTCTCCGTGCTGTCTCCGTACCGTCTCTGTACCGTCTCCGTATCGTCTCCTGCCTTCCCACATGTTTCCGCGTTTTTTTTATAAATCACCCTGTACTGTCCAGCGTTGTCTTCAGTTGTGCCGCTGACTCGTCCCACTAGTTCTCCGGTTCCACTGAGGCCTCCCGAGACTGCGTTCGTCAGCCGTGACGCGTTCCCTTTACCGAGATTTACCGAGATTTGCCGAGATTTACCGATATTTACCGAGATTTACCGAGATTTGTACGTATTGTGAGGAGAACAGATGGTCAGCGAGTTTCTGGGAAGTGGGCGACAGCTGGTTCGATATGGGTGGCTGCGTTTGTTGAGATGAAATTCTGTTAGGATTCTGTTGGGATTTGGGCTGAATGGTTCGGCGAATGATTATGATAAGAGTTAGTTAGGGTCAGAGCTGCATATTCTTACGTACTTGCCCACGTGCCAAGGTGACAGTTTTGGCCAAAACGATGGGATTTTGCGATAAATTTCAATGAAAAAGTGATCGAATAAGAATATAGTTACTCTTCAGAAATGTGGTGACTAGGCCACTAATTTATTAATATTGGTGAAAACTAAGTATTTTAGGGGTCAAGATTTTTCAATCTGCAGCTACGCGAATGGTAAAGGAATTCCCTACGGTGCCAAAACTAGATTCTGAGCGCTACAAAATCTTACCCACAAGGCAGTTGGTCATATTCCTTCACACCATTGTGACAGTGACAAAGTTGGCGAACTTTGGATGTGACAAATGCGTGAAAGTGACACTTCAAGCGACATGCAAAATTTCCTTCATATATGGTGTTTCCCGACGAGCTGCCAAATCCATCTTCTGCTTGGTGGTTTGGTTGATATCAGAACGTTTTCGTCCGGTGCGTTGAAGTGCTGCCGGGTGATGTTGTATGGCGCGTTCTATCTTAAGTTAATTTCTGATGATCACGATGGGTTCCCGTGAAATATTGATTTGTGGTTATTGTGATCTGGACGCTACTTCTGGCCCTTGGAAAGGCAAACAACAGTATTTGAAGCAGCACATCAAAGGGAACATGCTGAGCGCTTACCGGAATTCGGCAAGAAACCGCGAGTTCACAATCCATTCTGGGACAAGTCCTGTTCTACGCAGGCTGGTGGTGATGCAACAGGTAAGGCGGAGCCTGAGTCGAGAGCTGGGTCATCTTTAATTCTGGCTCATTTTCAAGGGCGGGTCCAAAATGACTCAATTATTAAATGATGTTCGAAAGTTGGAGATATAAATCATGCTGAGAGTCATTGTGACACATTTTGCGTTTTGAGTTAGTATTCGTGATAGCCGTGACACTTTGCACCTCTAGTTAGGGTCCCGCACGAACTTCCTACGAGTTCACCATAAGTTGCCATTCAATACAAGGCTCATATTCCACTTGAATCTATGCGCGTGTTTCCAGGTCAAGTTCAGAGAACGTGTTTCAAGTATACCGATTTACTCGAGTACTGCCGACTTGACATATATTTTGCCTCTGTCTCTCCCATCGTTTCCTACGTTTTGGCTCGTGTTGGTTTAGTTTGTCCGATACTTCTGACCAGGTGAAGTGATCTTTCCGTGGATCGCGTAATTATATGCTTCACCATGATATACAGCAGCTAACCGTAACATAATTTGGGGCGGAGTCAAAGCTCTTCCGGGTCTCATTATCTCTCGACTATCTTGATTATCCGTGCCGACGCCAGGCCAGCCATTTGTCTGGCACGTCTGTATTATTCAACGAGCCCGCTATCTAAAGCAGCTCATCATCACCCGACCCAAACCTCTCCTGACAGCAGTGTTCGTCACGGGCCCACCAACCCCCAGCTCAGCCCGGCCCAGGCCCATGAACACCAACCCCCAGCCCAGCCCGGCCCATTCTCATGAACACCAACCCCCAGCCCAGCCCGGCCCAGGCCCATGAACACCAAGCCCAGACCAGGCCCGGCCCAGGCCCACCAACCCCCAGCCCAGCCCGGCCCAGGCCCATGAACACCAACCCCCAGCCCAGCCCGGCCCAGGCCCATGAACACCAAGCACAGACCAGGCCCGGTCAAATTCATAATATTGAGGCCCAGGCCCGGTCCGGCCCGTTCAGATTAAGCATATCATTATTTTTAGAAAATTTGCAGTCATTATCCTGGCATATTTACTTGTATACTATAGATGTGAAACAATCAAATAACTATGCTAACCCCCCAAAAAAATACAGCCACACCAACAGTGTGTTGCTGTGTAAGTGAACTGCTGGTTAACATATTTTTTAGCTCTGACCTCAGCTTGTGCGACGCGCGCATGACTTCAAAATTGTCAGGTCCAGGCCCATCCAGAGCCCAGTGATTTGCTTAATGTTGAGGCCAGGCCCGGCCCAGGCCCAGCCCATGGCCCATAGGGCCAGCCCAGCCCATGACGAATTCTGCTTGACAGCAGTGTTTCCCTCGAGCAGACCGTCGTATGTATGTATGTATGTATTAAAGCATGAACTATCCACACGAATGAGGTTTTTACAGTTGTTTGTCATGTTGGCAGGTTACACAGGGTACAATACAAAGCACATCAGCATGCACCACTTCCACACACGCATAAAACTCAGTGCACCTCGTATGTCACGTCAGGTATGGCGCCCTGGCTCCAGGCTACGCTTCAGCTCTCTCATGAACTTGCCAGCAGACATGCACTCGAAGTCGCGTGGCAGACCCTTCATATTGCGCGCAGCGCGGTAGGCAAAGCGCCTCTTTCCGGCCTCTGTCCTGACCCGAGGAAGAGATAGGTGGTGGTCCTGTCGGGTCGTTCGAGAGTGCGCCGGTCTCTCACAGTTGTGAGAAAATAGACCGGCGAGACTCTCCGGCTCAGCGGTGCTGCGGACTTTGTGGAGAAGACAGAGGGTTTGATAAAGGAAGAGGTCGGGAGCATCGAGCCACCCCAGTGCTTCCCGCACCTCCGAAATGTGGTCAAACTTGCGTTTTCCGGAAACGACTCGCGCTGCAAAGTTGATGAGTTTTTGAATGCGATGCAGGTTTTTGGCAGAGCCGTTTCCGTACACGACCAAACAGTAACGAATGTGAGAGAACACTAGGGCGGTGACGATTTCGGGAAGTATTTGTGACGGGAGGTAGTGACGGATATGGGATAGACTGACAAGGATACCGCAGCACTTACGGCAGAGGGCTGACACATGAGCGTCCCAGGTGAGGTGCTGATCAAAAATGACACCCAAGTTGCGTGCCTCTGAGTGAGGTACCAGGTAAGTGTCACGGAACTTGATAGTAAACTGAGGAAGTGAGCGCAAATTTTGTCGTGATCCGATGGTAAGGAGTTCGAACTTCCTTACGTTAACTTTAAGCCCATTGCAATGAAAGTAGTCCCCAAGAGAAGCGAGAGCCGACTCCATGCGGGCCATAAGCGCTGGCATACAAGATTTTGGTTCCGAAATCATGACTTGAGTATCATCGGCATATTGCACCACAATCGCATCAGCCGCATGAAGACTCAAGTCATTTGCAAACGCGCTGAAGAGAATGGGTCCGAGCGATGAGCCCTGAAAGACCCCTTGATTTATATCACGCGGAGTGGACGTTACAATCTTGCCATCAGAGCCAGGGAAGCTAACACTCTGAGTGTGACCGTGCAAGTAATTTTGGAACCACAAAGTGTCTATGCCGAGAGCCTGAAGTTTGACTAACAGTTTTCCATGGTGAATGACGTCAAAACATTTGCTTAAGTCAATCAAACAAAGCAAAGCAATTTTACCAGAGTCGACAGCCGAGAGCATGTGGTCAGTGATACAAGTGAGCGCCGTCTCCGTAGAGTGCCGTGGGCGGAAACCGTGCTGGGTAGGAGCAAGGAGATGGTTGGATGACAGGTAATAGTAGAGCTGGCGTTGTAGCACAGTGTGTGGCGTCGTAGCACACTGACGCCAAAATTCATGCTTTCATGACGAGCTATTTCGCCCCTGCCCCTGAGCGTTGCTTGGCGTCACACTCCTTGGCATGTCGGCTGGACGGCGGTGGCCGACCCACTACGTCACGTGACGTTATGTGACGTCATGTCACGCGTGACGGGCCGTTACGCCGCGCCGCTGACGGCTGACGGCCGATAAATCGGTCAAATGACGGGTGATCGATGGAGGAAATACATCAGACGGATGATGAAGACGACATAAATCAGGCGGATGATGAAGACGAAATAAATCATCGCCGTTCATCGCTCGAGAGATGTATCCGGGGAAACAGATGGCGGAGCGGGAAACATACCGGTGTAGAATGGTGGTGGTGAGTCGGGAGATGTGGAGGAGGTTCTACCGGGACCGGCCTTATGAACGGTTACCTATACACTTGTCGTTCTACGCTTTAGGTAGGTGCGACAGAAAAGAGTTAACATGGAGAGATGGCTTTGTGTTTTTGAAGGGCAATACCAAAAATGCGATTCGTGCGATTGAGTCGTGCGATTGAGTCGTGCGATTGATTCGTGCGATTGCGAATGGAGATGCGATTCCTCTAATGCTTTAAACTCATAACTATGCGGGTCGGCAGAGTTTGATGATGCATCGACGCAGGGACTTCGGGTGCCACCCCTCCCCCCTCCCCACAGATCGCTCCAGGTTCGCCCCCTCCCCCCAGATTAGCAGGATTTTAACATTAGCCCTATAGGAGTTGCGAGGGGGGTACAAACACCTGGCTGCCCCCCCCCCCCCCCCCCCCCCCCCCCAACGCCTGAATGGCCCGCCACTCAAAATGATGTGGTCACGCCCTTGCATTGACTCCCATGCATGTCGTTTAACCCGCGCACTGCAAGGGGGGTTGATCCCCCCCCTCAGGTTTTTCGCCAATAGAGAAAAATGGAGGCGCACAGCGCCGCCGAGTTTTGACACACCTGTTACGCCATCAATTGCGCACACTTTGGAAAAAAATTGCATCGGGTCATCTCAGGTCATGTCACCAGACCAGGTCAAGTGACCCCAACTCCAAAACGTTTGCAGTTGTGCCAAAGCCAGAGTTTCTCACCGATTAGTTTGAATCTTACAGGGTGTCATGAAGGCATAAGTACTTACAATTCTTTTATCTCGGAATTTTGATATCAGTGACCTAAGGTCAGGTCAATTTCGTGACCTCCCCATAATAAGTCAATGGGGAAATATTCAAATGCTTCCTATTTCAAGGATATGCATGATATTAGTCCAACTACTTCTGGGATCATGTTATTATAGGATATTCTTAATTATCCAAGTGTAAATTTTGTTCAGTGACCCCTATGGGGTCATTTGAGGTCGTCCGAGGTTACCATCTCTTTTTTGTCAATAACTCACCACTTAATGAAGATAGAGAAGTAAAACCGACACCAATGTGTTTCTCTCGTCGTCAAGACACGTCTTCCTATATGCAACATCACCTACGTGGGTCTTGACCTCAGGTCAAGGTCACGTGACCTGAAGTCAAATTTTGAAGTTGACTTAACCCGGTCACCATGTAAATCATTCGAAGTCCCTTGAAGAGGTAAACACAATGGCGTAAACAGTGTTTCGTTATCTTTATTAGGTACAAAGGTATTAGCGAAAAACAGTGTTGCAAACAAAAAACTTTTCCCCTTTTTCACCTCTGAAGCCTCAAATATTGAACTGAGATCAAACTTGAGGACACTTAATCGATTGCCAATTCCAATGGCTGGCGATCGTTATTTTCTGTTTGTTTCTAGCTAGCACAGTTTTTGAGATATATGGGAATGTCTGGAGCAAAGTCCTAAAACAGGAGAGAAAAAAAACTAAAAAAAATGACCTTTGATGACCTCTGGTGACCTCAATTTTGACCTGACCTAAACAAATACTGAACACTTTTGATAGAACTTGTATCAAAATATAAAATTCCGTTTTCCGCTTGTCGCTACGTAGCGTAGTTTTCGAGATATCACGGGGAGGGAAATCAACCCCACCCTGCAGTTCGTGTTCGGCGCAAACCCCTTGCAGTGTGCGGGTTAATGGATGGCAATGGATGGCTCAATGTTTAATGGATATGCTCAATGCAGATGGCAAACACACTTTTTCGCTGATGATCCCAAGTGGACGACGCCTCGTTGTCACGTTCCGCCTACATTAGGGCGAGGTTGCCACTCTCCAACACGGCATTCTCACCCCTAATGACACCCCTCCCATCCCTGACTCCCGTTCCCACCTGTTTGCGCTTCGCCGCCAGCGTGTGACATCGACGCTCCATTTGTGGCGCGGCTGCGGCATTATTGGAGCAGTTGCGGCACTATTGACGCACCAGTTTAAAGCGGTGGCGGCCTCTGTGGTATTCGTGGCGTTCGCGGCCGTTTTGCGGCCTTCGTGGCGCCCGCGGCCGTTTTGCGGTTTCGCGGTGCCAGTGACCCTCCCCTACTGACCCAAGCTGGGCTACTTACCATGTGGGAACTCCGCAGAATGCCGTTGGGAGGCGGAATAGCGACAGAAACTCGACCAACAATAGCGGAAGCTTTTGAGATCGTTGTTGTGAAAGAAACTCACGGAATAAGTATTCCTCGGCCGGAAACCTTCGAATATGTATAGTCCTTGGAAGCATTCAATAGATGAATGCATCAGAAGGGAAAAAATGTGTGTCATCTTTCATGGCATGATTTCAATACTTTCCGAACTAGCGCATCAAGTTTCTCTCTATTTTTCCACCATATTTTCCCAAGTTTTCTCCATTTTTTTCTGTACCGTGACCCCATACGAACAGCGAGTCGCGAGTCGCGACGAGCGCATGTCTTCTGCTGAACTTAAGTACCTACCTCTCGGTTCTGCACCGGTACCGAACACAAAGCCTGACCCGCCGCCGCCGCCGATTGCCGTTCCCTGTCCCCGTCGTCCGATTGTTGGCTCCGTGTTGTTGTTGTTGTTGTTGTTGTTGTTGGCTCCGTTAGATCGCCCTCCGCGCTGGGCCTCCCCACATGTTATGGAGTGCGAATGACGATGAAGCTCGTCAAGCGGGGGTAAACTGAAGTAGGACGATTCGGAGCTCGTATTCGTTTTCTCCTATTTGCATACTCATATTAGCATACTCGTTTTCGCATATTCGTATCCACATACTCGAAGCACTCACGAAGCAAGATATTTTGATCTGCCCGAGAAAACTCGAAGGATTTCATATCTTGATATTTGACAACATGAAAATAAACTCAAATACCGAGCTGCTATATTTGCATCCACCAGGGTGCAAAGAAAATACAAATTTTGCAGCCTGCATAATATTAAAGATGAACCTCAAATATGAAGATATCTAAGACTGCAAATGCTGCGTACGATTTGCGTACGATATTTTGCAGACAAATTTCATTTAACCTCGCGCTTTCTAGCCCAGACATCTTTGAGTGACCGGTGATTTAGGCGAAGGTACGTGGAACTGACTATAGTCACGGTGGTCACACACTCTCGATCGTCACGCACGCGTGGCACGCCGATCACTAGCGGCTCCCGGCACTCTGCGTGACGGTGTGTGACGCGACGTGACGCTACGTGACACTTATCACGCCGTCAGAGAGGACCCGGGCACGCCGCGTGACCGGAGAGGCGACAAGGGCGAAAAACACGCGTCATTACACGGGATTAGGACCGCTATGGGCGCGTGACGCCTCAGCCAACCCAAGTCGATACAAATGACCGTCGGTTCAAAACCATCAGAGATTGATTGGCATCATTCTGACCGAATCACGTTCCGTCTCGGCAGTGAGAGAGGGAGAGAGGGGGAGGTGGGGGGGAGGAAACACAAACATCATCTCCACATCGCTCGTGATACAGCCGTGTCGTGGCATGCCCGCCACGTGCCGGCGCCATGTGCACCGTCCACGCCGTGGTCACGAGGTCACGTTCAGAGATCACGGTCCGCAGCTGACGCCGTGGTGACCTCGTGACCCCACTGCTCCGCATTACACTTCCTCGCCATCCCCCGCCCCACCCACATCCTCCTCCCCTCCCCACCGCCACCGCCACCGCCACCGCCACCGCCACCGCCACGGCCGCGGCTGCTGCTGCTGCTGCTGCTGCTGTGACTTCCGTTTGACCATCTGTTACGACCTCTGCATTCATGTTTACCAATGGCCTCAAGCCGGTGCCGGTGGCAGCATTGAAGAGCTCAGCAAACCTAACGGAGCTGCCAACCGGACGGGCTGGCGGCAACGGGCGCTGGCGGGCAGCTGCGGCGGCGGGCGGTGGCGGCGGGCAGCTGCGGCGGCGGGCGGTGGCGGCGATACAGGTGCTTCAAACGGTGCACGAGTGCTGACAGTTGGCCCTGGAGGCTGGGCAGATGGTGGTCGAGCTGGACTTTGCCCCGGCCGCCCGGAGCCCCCGGTGATCATGTGGAAAACCCGGTGTCTGGGTCAGTAGGGTGGGAGTCCTAGGTCAGTAGGGTCAGTAGGGTCAGTAGGGTGGGAGTCCTAGGTCAGGGAGGGTTACGGTCAGTAGGGTGGGAGTCCTAGGTCAGGGAGGGTTACGGTCAGTAGGGTGGGAGTCCTAGGTCAGGGAGGGTTACGGTCAGTAGGGTGGGAGTCCTAGGTCAGGGAGGGTTACGGTCAGTAGGGTGGGAGTCCTAGGTCAGGGAGGGTTACGGTCAGTAGGGTGGGAGTCCTAGGTCAGGGAGAGTTACGGTCAGTAGGGTGGGAGTCCTAGGTCAGTAGGGTGGGAGTCCTAGGTCAGGGAGAGTTACGGTCAGGGGGTTACGGTCAGGGGGTTACGGTCAGGGGGAGGGTTACGGTCAGGTGGGGGGTTACGGTCAGGGGGAGGGTTACGGTCAGGGAGAGGGTTACAGTCAGGGGAGGGTTACAGTCAGGTGGAGGGTTACGGTCAGGTGGGGGTTACGGTCAGGAGAGGGTTACGGTCAGGTGGAGGGTTACGGTCAGGGGGAGGGTTACGGTCAGGGGAGGTTACGGTCAGGGAAGGTTACGGTCATGTGGGGGGTTACGGTCAGGTGGAGGGTTACGATCAAGTGGAGGGTTACGGTCAGGGAGAGGGTTACGGTCAGGTGGGGGTTACGGTCAGAGGAGGTTTACGGTCAGGTGGAGGGTTACGGTGAGGGGAGGGTTACGGTCAGGTGGGGGTTACGGTCAGGTGGAGGGTTACGGTCAGGTGGGGGTTACGGTCAGTGGAGGGTTACGGTCAGGGGGAGGGTTACGGCCAGGGGAAGGGTTACGGTCAGAGGGGGTTACGGTCAGGGGAAGGGTTACGGTCAGAGAGGGTTACGGTCAGGTGGGGGGTTACGGTCAGGAGATGGGGAGGGTAGCGTTGGGCACTGATGGTGTGGTGGGCAGGTTATGGTGAGGAGAGGAGAGGTGATGGTTGGATCGGGTTTGGTTTGGTTCTTAACTATTCGTGCTGCGTTGGAGGGAAGACTATGGTGCCGCCACCACAGGTCCCTGATAATCCTCAGCCATCCCCTATATTGGCCCGTGTTAAAGTACACGTGCACTTAAATTTGTCCCTGTCAATGTCCCGACTAACTTCGAAAGCGTGGCGACGTCATTGGACGTGAAGAGGGAAGGATGGGGCTAGGCTGTGAGAGGTGGTACAGTGTACCTAGCCGTTAACGCCTCACGTCACGGACGATGTTTTCAGCCGTTTATGACCTGAAACAACCTAAATGTCTAATTATAACATCAGCTACATCATTTTATGATCGATTAGGTGCGATAAAATTGTCATCCTTTTTCTCCCGCGATAGGTTTGAAGCCTGAGGGTGTAATAGAACACCCCACTTCCGAATGCTGTGAGTTAATCTACCTAATCTTCGTCCTGCGAATTCATCAATCTTAACCCTAGTGTGACCTGGCTAAACAGATGATTACCTACTGAGTTGCGCTCTATCATGTTGTCATGACTGAGCAAATAGGTGACCGCTGCTGAAGAAAAATACCATGTAATCTCGCCTAATAACCCTCCAAACAATCAGCTGTTTGCGCGACGCACCAGCTGACGGCGAGTGGCGTGTAGCGACGCACCAGCTGACTTGCTGTACGGGTATGGTGTTGTGCGGTGTATAGTGACCTGGTTGCGCGGTTCACAGTGCTGTCACCTGTTACTGAATGGTTGTCTGCTGAACGATGAAATGTGATTCATCGCTTCCTGATATCAGCCAGGCTTTGTTGCAGCTAACTGGAAGCGCTAGCAGACGGATCTGTTCGGCTGGTGGTGGGCGACGCGACGGCTTATGACCAGAGGTGTAGGAACATCGCGAAAAGTGTGGGGCAGTGAAATATTAATGGTGCTTTGTAAGAAGCTCAATTCCAATCAGACTGGTTATTGATTCAACTTTTTGGGAACGATTCAATCACGATTCACTTTGGAACCTGAATGATTCAATCGCCGTTTGATTCATGGAGAAAAAAATTGAGAATTGATTCTTTCCCATTCAAAGAATTAAAAAAAATATCGATTCAAGTTTGATTCCAAATTTAAATATATATGTTGATGGTTGAATTTATCAAAACAACAATCAACTTATAGGTATATTTAAATTTTGAATCAAACTTGAATCGATACAAATATTTGATATGATTTGGCATAAATGTAAAATCAATAAAAATGGAAACGTAGATATGTATGATAATTAATACATTGTTCCAAGCCACTGGGACTGCATTGTATTTGCACAATTGACCATGTGCACTTGCATTGTTAAGAATCATACATCTTTTGATTCAATCACGATTCATGAATCAAAAGATCTGGTGGTGAATCTTGTTTTTTCAAGGATTTTTTATTGAACGATTCCAATCGATTCAATCAGAGTCGAATCAATAACCAGTCTGATTCCAATCCCCTTGGCCAAATTTCTTAGCAAATTTGAGCGTTTCTCGTCTTGGTCAGACTAGTTATTGATTCGACACTGATTGAATCGAATGGAATCGTGCAATCAAAATTCTTAGAATAAAACAAAGATTCACCACCAGATCTTTTAATTCATGAATCGTGATTGAATCAAAACCCGCATCAAATCAAGGCTGATTGAATCAAAAGATTTAACGATTCTTAACGATTCAAGTACACTGGTAAATAGTGCAAATACATGCAATCCCAGTGTCAAATGTTGAATCAAACGTGAATCGATCAAAATATTTGTTTTGATTCTTTGAATCGGAAATAATCTGAATTCTCAAAATGTTCTTCGTGAATCGAACGGCGATTGAATCATTCAGATTCCAAAATTTATCACGATTGAATCGTTCCAAAAAGTAGAATCAATAACCAGTCTGGTCTTGGTGTACCTTTTATTTTATTTATTTTATTTTTCACACATATCACCAACGCGCGGGCGAAATCACCCACTGACCGGTGAAGTCATCAGGAAAAATAAATCAATTGTGCTCTCTCAATTTTCCTCATTCAACAAAATCACATTCCCTAACCAAAAAAAAAAAATGGGGACCATGGCCTCTGTTTCTACGCCTATGCATATCATCATCATCATCATCATCATCATCATCATCATCATCATCATCATCATCATCATCATCATCATCATCATCATCATCATCATCATCATCATCATCATCATCATCATCATCATCATCATCATCATCATCATCATCATCCTCATCCTCATCCTCATCATCATCATCATCATCATCATCATCATCATCATCATCATCATTACGTTTATTGTTAATTACATGCGCTATACTTTACAATACTTTCAGACATGGTACAAAAGCACCAAACACACTTAACCCTATATTAGTGTCTGGGGCTGCAGATACGAATCTACCACTTTCACACCTTCCCTTACTGCTTTTTGTAAACATGTTGAACATTTTTTTCATTTTTTGTTATTGAACATGGGCGCCTTCAGGGACGCATTTTGGGAGGCATTTTGGGTCACTGGTATTTCGTCGAACTCTGAAAAATAAGAATTTTAAACTCAGTACACCTTCTTAGCTGTTCTTTGCACACATTGTGTGATTTTGTTTTTATTTGGGGTTGCCACAGGCGACTCCAGGAACCGTTTTTTGGGGGGAAAGTGTATTTACACATGGTGTTTAGTAACTCAAAGCTTTATTTCGCGGTGGACTATCTCGTATAATATCACCTGCTTGGATCACAATTGTATTTTGTGGCATAGGCGGTTCCAGGGGCGGGACGCAAGCGCATGGCCCAATGTAATGGGCGCCTCCAGGGATGACATTTTTGGGAGTTGTGGAACCACGACGTGTAACTACATAGCAAAAGATGTCAACTTGAAACTTGGTAACCTGTTTTAGCAATGCCTTGCACATGTTTTATATTTTTTTCATTTTGGGTTGCCCAAGGGTGACTCCAGGGACGGATGTTGGGGGCATGTGTTTGACTCCGTTCACACGCATTGTGTTTAGTGCCCCTGAACGTTATTTTGTAGCGGGTAATTGCATGCAATATCATCTGCATGGATCACAATTATATTTTTTGGCATAGGCAGTCACAGGTATGCAATTAGGGGGAGTTGTGGACCCATGGCGTGACACTACATAGCAAAATATATAAATAAGCAATTATAAAGATAGCAAAAGACAAAGCTCAATGTTCCTGCCCTTCCGCTCCTGAGCACGCCACTGCACAAATAAAAAACTGCCATAATTTACATTCTCATGTATACACATATAATAAATACCTGGTAAGAAGCATCTAAAACAGAAATGAAAGCGGCAAACAAAAATATTATAGTGACATCTGTAGATACTCCCCTTTTGGAATTGCCTGAGGACGCCATTGGGTTAATTTCCCCAAACTTTAAAAAAGACCATATGTTAGAGCATACAATTAGGTGGCGAAATCAAACAACATGAAAAGTTGCGAACAAACAACGTCCCAGGGCAAGAATCTAAAAATGCATATTTCCCCCATTTTGTTTTGCTACCTGTATCCGCCCATGACAAAATGTTGGATATTTATGAATATAGGAATGAGTTCATGCTCCAAGGAATCGAATGCCGCTTTCCCATGAATGTCATGACAGTCGCTCATGCTCATGAATGTCATGAATGTCATGACGCTCATGAATGTCATGACAGTCAGTCATGACAGTAATTAACAGAGGCTCAATCAAGGCTGCAATGGCAGTGCCGACATGCTCACGCAAACACACACGCCTTGCGGACAGGGGGAGGGGGCGCTGCTAACGTGTGGACGTGAGGACGCGTCATACACTATCGTAAGATAGTGGGCCACGGTCCCCCACTACCCAGGCGACTACTGCGGCGACTACTGCGGCGACTACTGCGGCGACTACTGAGGTGACTACTGGCTTGTTTGTAGCGACCAAGAATGCGTCACTCCTCTCCGCCGTCGTGTTAGTGTATTGGACTGGAATTTGAAACTCTGTCTCGCAGACCCGCCACAATCGCTGTAGTGATGTCACAGACAGAATTAAGAATGTTAAAATGACGAAACTTTAAGTGGTAAATTTGAGGCAAAATGCGGTATTTAGGCTGTGTTTGAGAAGGCTGCTGAAAATGGAGCAAATTATGTTGATTTTTCAGGCATAAAACCTTAGGTATATCTGTTCCCAACTCTACTGGGTTCACCAGCTACTACAATGTTTGCTCGAGGGCGAGATACAAGCATAAACTGCAACTGGTGTGCAACGCCATCAAAATCGGCTAATAACTCGGCAAAGGTGTTAACTGGTACACGATAGGAAGACGCAGCAATGACAGTGAGGCTCTGGCTGATTTTTACGGATCAATCCACATCATTGCTAGATTAGAATTGTGTACGTTTGTAGTTGGCGTTGAAATAAGCACACATTCGAAAGAATCGCTTATCGCGCGCCAATATCGCAACACTACGTAACACTTATGGACTAGGTGCAGAATACCCACTATGTGGACGCTCCTTTTAACTCTCGCCCTACGGGGCCTGACAGCCCCCCTCCCCCGCCACTGAGGTTTTTCTTGAATCCCCCCTCCCTGCCCCCCCCCCCCCTCCTTGTTCCTACGCCTATGCTTGACATGGAAGGTCACCCGTTGACCTGAAACCTAAAAATCGCCTACTGTTAGCTTCCTCTAATGACAGGCAACATGCTGATTCTTACCGCATTGCTCTAAACTGCTTGGTTTGGAAGTTAACAGGGAGCCTGTCAGCCCCCCCCCCCCCCCCGTAGGGCGAAGGTCAAAAAAGCTCCCGTAGGGCGAGGGTTGATACATGAACTTGAACTTGAACACCACCGCGTTCTTTGGGCAAGCGGCGAAGGGGCAGAGTTGATAGGCAGTGTTAGTTTCCTATGAGCGACTGCACTGTCCCCGTTTTCCAGAGTAGTGAGGTGTTATACTCTTGTTCGCAGATGCAGTCTCCCGTGTTCATAAAGTACACACCTATCATTACAGACGCCTGGAGGGGTAGCAGGGTGTCATGCGGCACAGTGCAGCCGCCAGGCGTCTGGCCGCCAGTTTATAAGGGAGTTTATAACTGCATCTTATTCCAGTTTATTCCAGTTTATTCCAGTTATAACTGCATCTGCGAACAACAACGTAGCACCGCAGTTCCTCGGAAAAACGGGAGATTGCAGTTGGGCATTGGAAGCTAGCACTGACCATGAATTTCCCTTAGGTTTTGACTGGCTGGCACGACTGGCTGCCATCGTCTGGTGCAGGCTTGTAAAAGTTAAATCAACGGATTCGACTTACTCCAGTTTTGAAAGCAGCCTTTCTGGCCCGTTAAACCGCACCCCGCTGGGGTCCCCAGCCGAACGCGACCCGCTTGGGGGGGGGGGCAGATTATGTCCCCCCCGTTATCTTCCGAACCACTAATGGCAGCGAGATGCGCAAGGCGGCAATGGCAAGCTTTCAGTTAGGCGCATCTAAAGCGTACTCTAAATTGTCAAAATAAGGTCGCAGGTCAGGTCACGGTTAGGTCAAAGGTCAAAATTGAGGTATTTGAGTGTATGGGCCATACTTTCCATCCAAAGCCTTTGATTGCGACTATTATCGCACAAAGTGCTCTCAAAGGTATAATGCATCTCCCGCATAAGCGAAAGTGAAATTGTAAGCAAAGTTCAAGGTCAAGGTCTGGTCATTATTGGCAAGAGGTCTACGAAAGCCATGCGACACATGTTTCATGGGTTTAATACGTAGAATTCGATAAAAGCAGCCATTTTCACAACCTGACTCATATCAGATAAAGGTCAGGTAAAAAATGTAAAAATGTCAAAATAGTTAATATAAATAAAAAAGGCATGTTTCTTCTTTTCTAGACCAGTTTTGTCTCAGAAATACAGCGGTTGCATTTATTTGTCTGTATCTGGTCACTAAAAGCCCAAAAACGTAACGTAAACGTAAAAAAGGCGCAACCTAAAAAAGGACGTCATGAGTAACGTATACTTAGGAAGCCATGAGTCAGTCAAAAATAAAGATATTGCTTTGAAATTTGTCTTGGGTATCATCCATACTTGGTTCTCTAATACATATTCCGGTGTTTTCGATATTTTCAACAACAAAAATGTGGAAATTTTCCGAAAAAAAATCATTTAAATTTAGTGAGGAGACGTAGAATTGATGCAGCATAAGGTACTGAAAGTTTCACGTCAATATCCATCATATTTTTCAAGTTATTGGGAAAATCCGGGAGGGGCAGATTCTGCCCCCCTCCCCCAGCGGGGCGCGGGTTAACGGTCAGAGCTGGCCGCCGCCTCGCACTTCAGCTGATTTTGGTGGCCATTTTGGTGCATAAACCAGGTGCTTTTTGGTGGTGCTTCCATTTTGGTGCTTCATTGTAGAACCTACCTGCCGGATGCCCTTTATATAACGGCCCTTTATATACCTGCCGGCTGCCCTTTATATAACGGCCGGCTGCCCTTTATATAACGGCCCTTTATATACCTGCCGGATGCCCTTTATATACCTGCCGGCTGCCCTTTATATAACGGCCCTTTATATACCTGCCGGCTGCCCTTTATATAACGGCCCTGTATATACCTGCCGGCTGCCCTTTATATAACGGCCCTTTATATACATGCAGGCTGCCCTTTATATAACGGCCCTTTATATACCTGCCGGCTGCCCTTTACATAACGGCCCTTTATATACCTGCCGGCTGCCCTTTGTATAACGGCCCTTTATATACCTGCCGGCTGCCCTTTATATAACGGCCCTTTATATACCTGCAGGCTGCCCTTTATATAACGGCCCTTTATATACCTGTCGGCTGCCCTTTATATAACGGCCGGCTGCCCTTTATATAACGGCCCTTTATATACCTGCCGACTGCCCTTTATATAACGGCCCTTTATATACCTGCCGGCTGCCCTTTATATACCTGCCGGCTGCCCTGTATATAACGGCCGGCTGCCCTTTATATAACGGCCCTTTATATATCTGCCGGCTGCCCTTTATATAACGGCCCTTTATATACCTGTCGGCTGCCCTTTATATAACGGCCCTTTATATACCTGCCGGCTGCCCTTTATATAACGGCCCTTTATATACCTGCAGGCTGCCCTTTATATAACGGCCCTTTATATACCTGCCGGCTGTCCTTTATATAACGGCCGGCTGCCCTTTATATAACAGCCGGCTGCCCTTTATATAACGACCCTTTATATACTTGCCGACTGCCCTTTATATAACGGCCCTTTATATACCTGCCGGCTGCCCTTTATATACCTGCCGGCTGCCCTGTATATAACGGCCGGCTGCCCTTTGTATAACGGCCCTTTATATACCTGCCGGCTGCCCTTTATATAACGGCCCTTTATATACCTGCCGGCTGCCCTTTATATAACGGCCCTTTATATACCTGCCGGCTGCCCTTTATATCACGGCCCTTTATATACCTGCAGGCTGCCCTTTGTATAACGGCCCTTTATATACCTGCCGGTTGCCCTTTATATAGCGGCCGGCTGCCCTTTATATAACGGCCCTTTATATATCTGCCGGCTGCCCTTTATATAACGGCCCTTTATATACCTGCCGGCTGCCCTTTATATACCTGCCGGCTGCCCTGTATATAACGGCCAGCTGCCCTTTATATAACGGCCCTTTATATACCTGCCGGCTGCCCTTTATATAATGGCCCTTTATATACCTGCCGGCTGCCCTTTATATAACGGCCCTTTATATACCTGCCGGCTGCCCTTTATGTAACGGACGGCTGCCCTTTATATAACGGCCCTTTATATACCTGCCGGCTGCCCTTTATATAACGGCCCTTTATATACCTACCGGCTGCCCTTTACATAACGGCCCTTTATATACCTGCCGGCTGCCCTTTATATAACGGCCCTTTATATACCTACCGGCTGCCTTTTATATAACGGCCCTTTATATACCTGCCGGCTGCCCTTTATATACCTGCCGGCTGCCATTTATATAACGGCCCTTTATATACCTGCCGGCTGCCCTTTATATACCTGCCGGCTGCCCTTTATATAACGGCCGGCTGCCCTTTATATAACGGCCCTTTATATACCTGCCGGCTGCCCTTTATATACCTGCCGGCTGCCCTTTATATAACGGCCGGCTGCCCTTTATATAACGGCCCTTTATATACCTGCGGGCTGCCCTTTATATAACGGCCCTTTATATACCTGCCGGCTGCCCTTTATATAACGGCCGGCTGCCCTTTATATAACGGCCCTTTATATACCTGCCTGCTGCCCTTTATATAACGGCCCTTTATATACATGCAAGCTGCCCTTTATATACCTGCCGGCTGTCCTTTATATAACGGCCCTTTATATACATGCCGGCTGCCCTTTATATAACGGCCCTTTATATACCTGCCGGCTGCCCTTTATATAACGGCCCTTTATATATATGCCGGCTGCCCTTTATATAACGGCCCTCTATATACCTGCCGGCTGCCCTTTATATACCTGCCGGCTGCCCTTTATATAACGGCCGGCTGCCCTTTATATAACGGCCCTTTATATACCTGCCGGCTGCCCTTTATATAACGGCCGGCTGCCCTTTATATAACGGCCCTTTATTTACCTGCCGGCTGCCCTTTATATAACAGCCCTTTATATACCTGCCGGCTGCCCTTTATATAACGGCCCTTTATATACCTGCAGGCTGCCCTTTATATAACGGCCGGCTGCCCTTTATATAACGGCCCTTTATATACCTGCCGGCTGCCCTTTATATAACGGCCCTTTATATACCTGCCGGCTGCCCTTTATATACCTGCCGGCTGCCCTTTATATAACGGCCGGCTGCCCTTTATATAACGGCCCTTTATATACCTGCCGTCTGCCCTTTATATAACGGCCCTTTATATACCTGCCGGCTGCCCTTTATATAACGGCCCTTTATATACCTGCCGGCTGCCCTTTATATAACGGCCGGTATGTTTGACTGTGTCGGAAAAGACGCCACTTAGAAAGACACGTCTATGCTTAAGCAGTACTTGTGTACGCGACAAACTGAAATGACTAGTTTGCGGTGGTAGAGGGTAGGAGGGAATTGGACGAAACGATTCACTCATTAATTACATTTTCCCGTTGTCATTGTGTGACTATACAATTAAATGTGATCGTAGCAACAATGACAATCATTCCATTTATCAAATCAATTTATCTATTTATGTCAAGTTAGATTCAAACAGAAGGCTGCTCGCCTCCGTTCCCCACAATCGAAAATCCGTGCCGCCGCCCATGCTTGCAGAGACACCTAGTTAGAATGTCAAGCAATGGACGCATGGGCGTCGGCGGCGGGGGGACGGGGGGGGGGCGCGTCCCCCCCCCCCCCAGTTCAAAAATCAGGGAGGACGTCGCCCCCAAGAAACCAGACTTGCTTGTTTTTTTGTGCTGAATTCGTTCCAAAGGATATGAAACTTAATTTATTCTTAGCTCAAATTACATGTAATTTTTAACCATATATCCCTGAGTCCTTTATTTGTACTTACAGATGTAGGTACTTAATTACTTTGTAGAAAATAAATGTGTGATATGGCAGCTAAAAGTTGGTACACAAGATTGGCTTCTGCTATGATTGAATGTCAAGTTCATCCATTCATTCACCATTCATTCCAAGGCCTTAGATACAATTCAACCAAGGCAGCGAATAGTGTGACGTCATGGGTACATCCAAGGGTGTCGCCGTTGGGGAAGGGGGGGGACACCGACCCCCGCCTGTCGTCAGGATGGAGGGGATTATCCCCCCCCCCCAGTTTTGGAGACATAAATCCATACTGTGTTCGGAAATATTGCAGGTTTCAATATCATAAAGGCATTTGGAAAAAAAAGTATCAGTGCAATGGAAGAATGGAAGAGATCAGGATGATATTTTTACTTTTCTTGAAGGAAGTTGACAGGAATTTAAATGGAATTTCAGTAGCAGAAAAATTGTCATATTATGGCGTTAATGTGCCCTATTTGTTGTTGAGGCACACTTTGTGCTTGCTGTAAGGAAACACCGGTGGATAGTTTAACGACATGAACGTTTTTTTTTGTGTGCAAGTTTTCAGTCAGTTCGACCGAATAGCTGCAAAGAAATATGCTTCTGAAAACCATGGCTACGGTCGGGCCGCTCATGCGCAGATTTTCCCCTAGTTAACGGAAGACCTCGCTCCGCTCGGTAATCAAAGATTCAAACTGGTTCTCACTCCTCAAACTATTTTCATTTCGAGGAAGAGGTCATAAATGATAAAACTAATTATAATTTAATGTATTATGGTAGCATATAACATACATATTATACATGCATACAAATCAGCACACAATATAAATGTCGCACCGGCCTATGTGCTATCACCATCTACGTGCTGCTCGAAGAACAGCACGTAGGCTTCGTTGCTGACGACAGCCCGCTGCGACACCGAGCGTACTCTGCTGTCGTTGTACTCGTGCCACTGGCCCGAGTAGGGATGCCGGCAGTAGGCGGTGTAGTGGCCCGAGTACAGGGAGCCAGAGTGGTTCGCCACCCCGTACAAGTTGTACCTGCAGGTGGCCTGACCATCTGCGTAGGGTGAGAGATCGAGGCCACTGAGGGGGAAGTCCACGGTGCAGTTGAGCTTGCCCAGGTAACGCTCCATCATCGGTGAGAACCGCCTCAGGTGCATCACAAGGATGCGCGGAAACTTCTGTATAGAGAAGTTCTTGGTGCACTTTTGCCGCTTCTGACATTGGGAGCAGGTCGGTTTCTCGTCTCCATCCAGCACCTCCTCCTTGTTGAAGAGATCGAGGCAGGCCTGCAGGCGGACCTGGCCCATCTTGGCTGGAATGGGCAGGCTGAGGTCCCAGAACGGGTCGAACCTCACGGACGGGTGGCCACACACGGTGCACTGCAGCGTCGATTTGAGCTGGGCCACAAACAAGTCCGTAAACTTGGAGTTGTCGAGCCGCGTGAACCGTTTCCAGGATTCCATGGCCTTCTCACTGTCACTGAGTGTGACGTCGATGTCCACGGCGATTAGGTGAGGTGGCGAAATGGCCCGATTGACGTCCTCGTGCAGCCCCTCGAGCAGATACCGGAGAAACTCATGAGCGTCGTGCTGTTGATTGCCGGCGTAGCGAGGCGCGAACTGCTGTAATTGTTCCTTGAATGGTGCTACCGATAACACACGGCTTGGCAACTCACCTCTAGGTCAGGACCCGGCTCAAACTGGCCGGGTCCTGACCTAGGAAATATATCCATTCAAAAGCTTCGGACTAAATTTATCAAATTAAATATGCTAGCCATTTCGTTCAAGTTCTGCCAAAATGCGTTCAAAGTTTACAAACCGAGGTAGTTTTCGGATAACTACTTCATCCATTACTCCAAGTACATGAGCTACTTCATCCGCATCCGTTTCGACCAGCCGTCCACACATGACTACCCCGCACAACGAGCCGGCGGCAGTCACCGGTTCCGGGACGATCCGTCCTCCTGTACAGTTACGGGCACCCCGGTCGGCCAGCATGCATAACAGTGATAAGAAGATATTTATTTCACTTCGTGAGGCATATCCGCTGCATGCAACGGCTTTTACATGACTCGAGTCAAAACACGCTATAATTATTGGGCTTGGGTGACGCAACACTCATACTTCATGTAGGTACACATCACAGAGCACACAGAACACATCACAACACAATTTCTCATAAACGAGTGCAGTGAGTCATAAAACTAAGTATCACGCTTACGCTCCATCAGGTACTCCTTGATCTCGCGTTTAAAACTAGCGAAATTCAAACAACGCAGCTCAGACGGCAGCTCGTTGTAATCAGCGACAGCCCCGTACAAATAGCGACGCCTCCCAGACTCAGTCCGTATAGAGGGCGTCACAAGCATTCCACTCTGTCGGGTGTCTCACCCGTGCACACTTTGCCTAGTTATTAAACTTTCGGCAAAGTTTTGTGGTTCAGACGTAGTCAGCATTTTTTTCAGTAACACTAGGTAGCGATACTTATACATGCTGTCTACATGAAGCCAGCCGAGGTCATCAATCACATCACATAGAAAAAATCACACACAAAAAATCACATAAAAAAAATCACGCCAGTGACTTTGTATCGCACCACCGACCTAAATATATATCAAACCCCTGGCCCTGACCCCCATGACCACCGAGCCAGTGTCTCCCGAAAGCAAAAAGCCAGTCCAGTGACAGCCGGGTGGCGCACATAAGTTCTGATATTCACGGCATATTAAGAATAATTAGAATTACAGTCTATTGTGATCATGGATCGCCGCAAAATTTGCCGACGATAGTGCGACCCTATACATTCCCACTAACATGCCAAATTTCGCGGTTTTTATTGCAAGGTGCGCCGAGTTATTAAGCAATCGGATCAAGGCCATATATAGGAGGTAGAGTCATCCGGCGATTCTAGGTGATCATGACGTCAGAGCGTGACGTCATGTGTATGCACCGGCCTCTTCCGCTATTGCAGTTAATGCTATTTTGGGAGAAATAAATACCGTCTAGCTCGAAAAGTAAAAAGATTACGAAAAAGAAAAAGACAGTGTTGGAAAGCTCAAGGCAAGGCGAATCGACATCTTTTGAATCATTTTAGGCTCAGGTCAATATTGAGGTCACTAGAGGTCATCAAGGGTCAGGGCCTTGTTCACGGTCCCCCTACGGTGCGGCGGTCACCAGCTGAGGCTCTAAGCCCCGCCCCTTCGATGAACTTTTGATTTGACCTAAACCGCATGCAATTGGTATGAATCGACGTGTTCTGACGAGGCGAACACGATGACATCAAAATCATTGCTGTATCTACATTTGTCAAAAAGTTATTTGCGAAAACCCGTTTTAACCGACCGCAGACGACATGCGCCAGAATTGACTACTGGGGTGACGTCATAAATATAAGTGGACACGTTACGGAGATAGGGATGACATCCCCCTGAATCGGATGACATCCGAACGGACAGACGGACAGGTGGTTGCCACTTCTTATAATTAGTATGAACTATAGCCTTCTATGTAACACGAATAACTATAATATGTATCCCAAACAGCGATGAGCGAATCGCCTGGCAGGTCCTATTGAATATAGAGTCGTTCGAACAATATACCATGAAGATTTCCGAAGAAGTTGTTGTTTTTCATCTATCACCTGTTATAATAGCTAAAAAACGAAATATCATGACCTTTTTCCTCGAAAATATGACAAATCCAATGTTATCAAAACGTTATAATCACGTAGTAATATTTTATCCACAGGACTTTATCAAACAGTAAAACAGTAAAAACAGTAAAATTATCACACGTGTGTTCCTCGCACAAGCTCTATAAGTATCACCTGTAATATTTTTTTAACGCTGGTAGTTAGAACTAAAAAATGCGTTCCTAAGTAAAAATTGTAAGGTAAAAACGTATTTTCCTTCACATTGTTCATTCCGACCAAGTTCACCTCAATCCTCACACAACCATGATGGCTCGTTTCTCCTAATTACCCTAATTACCCTCATGTATAGGCCCACGAGACTACCCACGAGACAAACACACCACACTCGATGGCCGTGGGATCGAGGCTCTGCCGGCGCCTGGCGCTGTTCCCACGTGCTATTTATTGGTCGGCACCTCTCTCCCCGGCACCGCATAGCTCATAGGTAACCACCGGCGCCGCGGGCCGACCGGCTTCCAGCCGTGCCGTCGGTGGTGTGACGATGCCTCAAGGTAATGAGCAGGCAGTGGCGGGTCCAGAGAGGGGGTGGGGCATGTGACCATGCCCCCTTGAGCCTCGAAGGGGCCCCATAGCCGTTGGCAGTGCCACGAAACCAATTCCTCTCAGTTTTCGCACAAAGTGCAGGTAAATTTGAACGCCACAGCAACTCTAGACAGTAATAGTGCCAGCGACGGTGTGGGGTACTGGCCAACGTTCAGCCCCTGTAAAAAGTATCAAAAAAAAGTATAGGTACTGGCCAACGTTCAGCCCCTGTATGTCTATACTATAGAGGCCCCATGCTTGTCTTTAGAGGACCATTTCAGCCTTTGGAGAGCCCATAGCAGCATTCCGACTCATTTTGACCTACAGATGACCCAATCTCGTCTTCAGAGGGCCCACTCTAGCCCATCAGGGGCCCTTTGGCCTCCAGGGGCCCACTCTGGCCTCCAGAGAACCCAATCTAGCGTCCAAAGGGCCCTTCTAGCTTCTAGAGGGCCCTCTGGCATCCAGAGATCCCACGCTGAACCTCCAAGGGGTCCACTCTGACCTCCAGAGGGCCCACTCTTACCTCCAGAGGGTCCCCCTGGCCTCCAGAGGACCCACTGACCTCCAGGGGTCCACTCTGACCTCCAGAGGGCCCACTCTGACCCCTCCAGAGGGTCCATCCTGGCATCCAGAGGGCCCACTCTAACCTTCAAGGGGCTCAATGAAGCAATGGATTAACGTTTAAATCCTATGTCTATATAGAGGGTCTATCCTGATTTGAAAAGGCCAATTCTGTTTTTTAGAGGCCCGCAATTTAAGCCCGGTCCTCACCGCACCCGACCCATTCGGACGGCCGCGCGGCGCACACGCCCGGACGGACGGCGCAAAAGTCGGGCGGGTCCGTCCACTCCGCCCCCTTGTCCAGGTAGGGTGCGGGAGCCGCGCGGGTCAGCTGTTTGCGTCCGCCGGAAAGCGACCCTGTCAGGCACGGGCGTATAGCTGCGGATGGATACACTGGCGTTCCTTGAATTAATACAGTTGTCTGCGAAGATGCGTCAGCTGTCCTTTGTCCTAAAATCTACTATTCTTTAAAAATGTAAAGTTTTGAGCGAAATTGCAAACAAAAAGTACGGGCTCATATTCATATTTGACCTTAACTTAAGAATCTTAAGTACCTATTAGATCCATCTCGTTTAAATATGTCGATTGCCACATGTTTCGTCTCGATCCGACAATTGGTTTGGGAGATAGACAGGTGTGCAAAATCTGCCCCCTCCCAAGCGGGTCGCGTTTGGCTGCCGACCCCAGCGGACGGACGCTCAAAGTCGGAATAGATCCGAGTTTTCCCCGCGTGTCCACGGACGTCAGACGGGCGTCTCTTTGCTGCCCCAATGGTCCCCGGTCCTAACCGCACCCGTCAGGAATGTCTACTTGGGGATCGCCGGAGGGGACAGAAGGGGTCCGGACCATTGTCCAGGCGGGCGCAGGCGGCGTAAACAGGGTCGGGGCCGGCACTGACGGGTGCGGAGGACCGGGACGAGTGCTGTGAGGACCGGGCTTTAGTCTTTAGAGGGCCCATGCCAGCATTCAAAGATCCGCTTTGACCTACGAAGTGCCCATCATCGCATTCAGAGGGCTCATTCTGACCCCCAAAGGGACCACTCTGGCCTCTGGGTGGACTGGAAGGCCCACCCTAACCTTCAGAGGGCCCATGGCTTCCAGAATTCCACGGCTCCATGAGGGACCGGGCTGTCACACACTGTCCCCGGCGGACCAAAGTGCTGCACGCCCGTCAAGCAGCAGACCTCCCCGGGTGACGTCACACGCAGCAGACCTCCCCGGATGACGTCACACGCAGCAGACCTCCCCGGATGACGTCACACAGCAGACCTCCCCGGGTGACGTCACACGCAGCAGACCTCCCCGGATGACGTCACACAGCAGACCTCCCGGGTGACGTCACGCAGCAGGCATCCCCGGGTGACGTCACACAGCAGACCTCCCCGGGTGACGTCACACAGCAGACCTCCCGGATGACGTCACTGCCTGCGGTATCCAGCTACGAGCATCCGCGAGCTTCCGCGAGAAAAAAAAACTATCTCTATAGGTATTAACGGTACTAACGGTACTAACGGTACTATCTCTATAGGTACTAACGGTACTAACGGTACTATCTCTATAGGTACTAACGGTACTATCTCTATAGGTACTAACGGTACTAACGGTACTAACTCTATAGGTACTAACGGCACTAACGGTACTATTTCTATACGTACTAACGGTACTAACGGTACTAACTCTATAGGTACTAACGGCACTAACGGTACTATCTCTATAGACACTAACGGTACTAACGGTATTATCTCTATAGGTACTAACGGCCGCGTTTCGTTTCTGTTCCTCAGTGAGCCCCCGCGCTGGTTCTTCTCGACGTACCTGTACGAGGGCAGTTTTGCCGAGCTCTGCCACCAGATGTCTCGCCATCCGACCCAGCAGCTCTGTCGTCAGCTGTTCCCGCACTGCGCCGCCGCCCATCAAAGCACAGCGTGGTAGACGCGTGCTGCTCTCTAGCGAGAAGATACAGAAGTTGTAGTGATAGATCTAGCCGCCTGGCGGCGGCAGCTCCGACGGCGGTTGTTTTTCGTGTTAAGTGCGTTGAAGTGGGGCCGGAGAAGACCCTGAGCCAGGACTCACCGCTTTGCCTGTGCCTTTTCAATGTTAAATGTGATATCAGTGTTTTTAGTATCGAGGAAGAGATCTTTCCCATGTTAGCAGAGCGGAGACACCGCTCGTCTTTGCATTCGGATGTGCAATAGATTGCGAAAACACGAGCCGGTGTCACTGCATGTCCTCCGGCCCGATTGTTGCTGTACACGACCGTGAAGCTGATGTATGTACTCCTCGTGTGTTACCATAGCTGTCACTTGTGGCTTTTAGCAGCGACTTAGGGCACAGGCCGCTGGTTTGGTAACCATACCCAGGTGAGATCAGCTTCGGTAACCAGGTTATGGGCGACTGAGACATAGCTTAGGCACGGCTTTTGAACTAAATGTATCAACAGTCTTGACAAATGCTTCGAACAGTGTAGCAGCGGGCTTGTTCGAAGACCGCTGTGCAGCTGCGGACTCAGCCCTCTCCACGACGGAGGATAGTCGAGGGGTCACGTGGTGTTTCCACTGCGCAACGTTGAGTGAGCTCTTGTTGCTGTTGCTTGTTGCTTATTATTGCAGTCGTGGATTTGTATGTATTTTATTTTACAGCATTTTAGTGTTCTTAGAGTTAGTTTTTGTCGTGATTTCCGTATAATTTATCCGCGTTATTTATTACAACACGTTTGTGTTGAGTCCAGAGAGGAGCGGATCATTACGTTGCTTACAGCCGCTGGAACACGAACCGTGCGGCATGGCGCACCAGCTGGTTGTTATTTATGCTACGAATCAAATACAAGGAGGCATGATCAACATATTGTGTTGACAACATATTGTTTAACATGTTGTGGTTGTTTTGTGGACTGATAAAACATCAATAACGATAATTTATCGAAGATTTTAAAACATCAAGAATGTCGAACACCGTTTGTGTAAGAGCAAAATCGAACAAGGGGAACTCGAGCAGGCGATCAGGGCGCCACCTATATTATTTATCGGCCGCGCGCACTGCCACCTACTGACCAGTGTGCTTTGTATGTGTAGCGCGATCCATGAAAATCAGCCCGACGTCGCTTGAACTGCACGTCTATCGGTAATTCAGCGCTCCGAAACAGCACGCCTAAACACGCTGACGCAATTACTATCTAGCCAAGTACCCACCACTATAATAAAGTGGTGGGTAGTGCCGGATATATTATATCCGGCCCTAAATATATCACCTCTGGCACGTTCACTAAACACGTTGGATCCTGAACCTCGTGACTTCCCGCATTTGCCACCGCTCTGCAGACAGCTCCCTCCAGCGAGCTCCCTCCAGCGACCTGAGCTACAGGCACACATGATAAATTCGCTCGTCTCGCCAACACGTAGGATCAATTGACATATAATATAGGTCAACGGTAGGCTCCGACACACACACACACACACACACACGGGCGCGTATCGTGATCGTCCTATATTGTGGGGCGTCTCTCACCTTAGGCCGCCCCTCCCTCTCCCCGCACAGACTTCACAGCACGACCCCTCTGTCACGTCATCGTCATCGTCACGTCACACCCGTACGGTGACGCCACACCCGCAGAGCCTCGGGTGACGTCATACATACGTCACGCACCAGGTGACGGCATATGTACACACACATGAGACGCAGAGGCGCGGAGACGCACACGCGTCTCCGCCAGGATGGCGCCACAAACTAAAAGTCGGCCACGGAGGCAGCAACGTCTGAACACAGCGACACGCCCGACCGCTCGTCCGTGCACGCGCGCAACTCCAACTCACGCAATCACACGCACACTCATACCCGCGCCTTTTGAACTCTCGGAACAAGCGTCCTGCCTCATGCCAAACACAGCCGCACGAGTTGTCTCAGGACGAACGCATCTTGTCTCACGCCAATCACGTGCCGTCTCACGCCAAGCACTTCCCACCTCACGCCAATCACGTGCCATCTCTCGCCAAGCACGTGCCAACTCTCGCCAAGCACGTGCCATCTCTCGCCAAGCACGTGCCATCTCTCGCCAAGCACGTGCCATCTCTCGCCAAGCACGTGCCATCTCACGCCAAGCACGTGCCATCTCTCGCCAAGCACTTCCCGCCTCACACCAAGCACGTGCCGTTTCACGCCAAGCACTTCCCGCCTCACGCCAGGCCGGCCTTCTCTGGCCGTAGCGCGGCACAGCTCCGCCTGCCGGTCTGTCTGGCGGTTACTGTGCGTTAAGCAGGCCTCGCTTCTGCCTCTCCGCGCTGCCAACTCTCGTATCGAACTCTGCCCGTCCTACTCAGCTCTATCCCAAACCCGGCGTGACAGGTACGCTGTCAATGACAGGTCCGCTGTCAATGACAGGTCCGCTGTCAGCGCCGCCATCGCCGTCACTCGCTCGCTCGCACAAACTCCCGCGCACCAACTCCACTCCCAACTCAACTCCAGCAGTTCACCTCAAACTCAAACTGTCAGCGACACCTCTGCAATTCAAACTCTCACCACGTCCGCTCTAAGACACGTACTGCCTTCACTCAAACTCAAACTCAAACTCAAACTCAAACTCTTACCGTCACCACTCCATGTCAAACTCTCACCGTTACCACTCCAGGTCAAACTCTTACCGGTTTCACCCGTCTCAAACAGTCTCACTCCTCTTTTCACTACCTCTCTCTCTCTCTTCACTCGAACTCTCACTTCCTCACTCCAACTCTCCACACAACTCCACTCCACCTCGCCTTCGCCCTCCTCTACTTCCCACTCGACTCGCCTCGACTCGGCTCGCCTCTCGCCGGCAGCATCCCACCCACAGCACAGTCTCCCGCAGGTCCACCATCACCCCGCCGGCGCCAATCTACCTACCGAGTAACAGCCCGACATCCTTCCACACATCCACTTCCACTTCCACACATCCACTTCCACACATCCACTTCCACTTCCACATCCACTTCCACATCTACTTCCACATCCACTTCCACTTCCACATCCACTTCCACATCCACACACACACACACACGTCCAGACACTAACAGACATCCACATACACTTACATACACACAAAGCCACACTCGCACACTCGCACACTCGCACACTCGCACACACGCGCACACTCGCACACACGCGCACACAGACAGACGCAAATAGCACATAACCCGAGCCCCACGAGGAGATACGAGGCCGCTCAGTCCTGACTGTCAGCCTATCACCGGCCCGCGCTAACATCTCTAGACTCAGGCTGAGGTCATCTCTAGACTCAGACTGAGGTCCGGCGGGGGCGACTCAGGCTGAGGCGGCCGCCGCCTGCCGCCTGTCAGCGGTTCAATCCAGCCGGTGTGAGACCGTCGGGCGCCGCTCCTCCCCCCCCCCTCTCTCTCTCTCCCGCTCCCGCTCCCGCTCAGTTTGTACTCTTCTCCCTCTCCCGCCGCGCTGCCGCCGACCGACGCTTATGTGACGTCATCGTGACGTCATACGCCGACCGACGCGCCTTATAGGTGGGTGCTCTCCCGCTCTGAAACACGTCACAGTGACGTCAGAGTGACGTCATGCCTCGGAACTCCCCGGCAGCGGGGTTAGAATGACGTCATAGAGCCGTTAAGTCGTCATATGGGAGGGAAGTGCGAGGTTATAGCAGCAATGTGATATGACGTCACACACGGGCAGCAATGTGACATGACGTCACACACGGGCAGCAAGGTGATATGACGTCACACGCGGGGTAGCAGGGTGATATGCGTCACACGCGGGGTATCACGGTGATATGACGTCACACGCGGGGTAGCAAGGTGTTATGACGTCACACACGGGGTAGCAGGGTGATATGACGTCACACGCGGGGTAGCACGGTGATATGACGTCACACGCGGGGGTAGCAAGGTGATATTACGTCACACACGGGGTAGCAATGTTATATGACGTCACTCACGGGGGTAGCAAGGTGATATGACGGCAAACGCGGGGGTAGCAAGTGATATGACGTCACACGCGGAGGCAGCAAGTGATATGACGCCACACGCGGGGTAGCAAGGTGCATGGCGGCAGGTAGTGCCTTGTTATTCTGGTTCGTCCTGGGATTTGCAAAATAGCCAGGCAAACTCCTTCCACAGCAGAGAGCTGCCCGGTTAATATGGCCACCTTGGTTGGTGCGACGGTCTTTAACGGACGAATATTGCAGTTTAAATTACAGCTTACTTGTAGTTGCGCTAGGTCATTCGTCGCAAGATTGCTTAGGCTCGCTCCGGCCAAAACGCGGCCATGCGATGAAGAAGGGGTGTAGTGGGCAGGGTCCTTGGGTGCTATACCAGGCAAGCTTGAGCCGGCAGTGGGCAGGGTCCTTGGGTGCTATACCAGGCAAGCTTGAGCTGACAGTGGACAGGGTCCTTGGGTGCTATACCAGGCAAGCTTGAGCTGACAGTGGACAGGGTCCTTGGGTGCTATACCAGGCAAGCTTGAGCTGACAGTGGACAGGGTCCTTGGGTGCTATACCAGGCAAGCTTGAGCCGACAGTGGGCAGGGTCCTTGGGTGCTATACCAGGCAAGCTTGAGCCGACAGTGGGCAGGGTCCTCGGGTGCTATACCAGGCAAGCTTGAGCCGACAGTGGGCAGGGTCCTCGGGTGCTATACCAGGCAAGCTTGAGCCGACAGTGGGCAGGGTCCTTGGGTGTTATACCAGACAAGCTTGAGATGACAGTGGACAGGGTCCTTGGGTGCTATGCCAGGCAAGCTTGAGCCGGCAGTCGGCAGGGTCCTTGGGTGCTATACCAGGCAACCTTGAGCTGACAGTGGACAGGGTCCTTGGGTGCTATACCAGGCAACCTTGAGCCGACAGTGGGCAGGGTCCTTGGGTGCTATACCAGGCAAGCTTGAGCCGGCAGTCGGCAGGGTCCTTGGGTGCTATACCAGGCAAGCTTGAGCTGACAGTGGGCAGGGCCCTTGGGTGCTATACCAGGCAAGCTTGAGTCGGCAGTGGGCAGGGTCCTTGGGTGCTATACCAGGCAACCTTGAGCTGACAGTGGACAGGGTCCTTGGGTGTTATACCAGGCAAGCTTGAGCTGACAGTGGACAGGGTCCTTGGGTGCTATACCAGGCAAGCTTGAGCTGACAGTGGACAGGGTTCTTGGGTGCTATACCAGGCAAGCTTGAGCTGACAGTGGACAGGGTCCTTGGGTGCTATACCAGGCAAGCTTGAGCTGACAGTGGACAGGGTCCTTGGGTGCTATACAAGGCAAGCTTGAGCCGACAGTGGGCAGGGTCCTTGGGTGCTATACCAGGCAAGCTTGAGCCGGCAGTGGACAGGGTCCTTGGGTGCTATACCAGGCAAGCTTGAGCCGGCAGTGGACAGGGTCATTGGGTGCTATACCAGGCAAGCTTGAGCCGGCAGTGGGCAGGGTCCTTGGGTGCTATACCAGGCAAGCTTGAGCTGGCAGTGGGCAGGGTCCTTGGGTGCTATACCAGGCAAACTTGAGCCGTGGCGATCTCCCACTGCACGGCGGTGTGCGCTACACAAACAAACAAACAATCAAACAACAAACACACACTGATGTTGTGTTGTCGAGCGTTTCCGACAGAGGCTGCGATACGACTTACGAGCATAGGTCTCCGCCGGGACAGACGGCTCAAATGATACACCTTTTGGCGCATACTACGACATACCAGTAGACAACACCGTGCCTGGTAGCCTGACAATACGCATTGTGATTCAGACGGCAAAAAGCTGTACTCGGGATAGTATCCGGTCGCCGAGGCGACGAAACGAAGTTAGTACAGCCAACGAGCTGAAATCCAGAGAAGGTTAGTAACACCAAACCTTCCTGACGGCCGGAAAAGGCGCCAAAGGTCGGCCACAACCCACCGGGATAGTATGTCAGCATGCAGAAGTAAACGTTTAGCTGAGCTAGAAGACCCACGAAAGCCAGCGAATGCCATGCAAAAGCGCCGGCGCATGCACAACTGTCGGTAAGCATACATACAAACGCGCACACACACACATACAAACGCGCACAGGGAGGAAAGGGGACAGCTGTCTGAAATGGGCGCCAGCCGTCTTCAAACGTGTCACAAACGGTGTCAAAATGGGACGAACAAGACCCCAAGTCGACTCCGGTCACACATAAGACACCACAGGAATGGTACGCGGCCACAAGAAGAAGGAAAAAAACACCAAACCTGCGTCCCAATACTACCAGTTTTAACGGCCACTAGCGGTATTTGGTATAACATTGTATGGGGTTTTAGCGGCCACTAGCGGTATTTGGTATAACATTGTATGGAGTTTTAGCGGCCACTAGCGGTATTTGGTATAACATTGTATGGAGTTTTAGCGGCCACTAGCGGTATTTGGTATAACATTGTATGGGGTTTTAGCGGCCACTAGCGGTATTTTGGTATAACATTGTATGGGGTTTTAGCGGCCACTAGCGGTATTTGGTATAGCATTGTATGGAGTTTTAGCGGCCACTAGCGGTATTTGGTATAGCATTGTATGGGGTTTTAGCGGCCACTAGCGGTATTTGGTATAACATTGTATGGAGTTTTAGCGGCCACTAGCGGTATTTGGTATAACATTGTATGGAGTTTTAGCGGCCACTAGCGGTATTTGGTATAACATTGTATGGGGTTTTTGGCGGCCACTAGCGGTATTTGGTATAACATTGTACGGAGTTTTAGCGGCCACTAGCGGTATTTGGTATAACATTGTATGGAGTTCTAGCGGTCACTAGCGGTATTTGGTATAACATTGTATGGAGTTTTAGCGGCCACTAGCGGTATTTCGTATAACATTGTATGGAGTTTTAGCGGCCACTAGCGGTATTTGCTACAACATTGTATGGAGTTTTAGCGGCCACTAGCGGTATTTGGTATAACATTGTATAGAGTTGTAGCGGCCACTAGCGGAATTTGGTACAACATTGTATGGAGTTTTAGCGGCCACTAGCGGTATTTGGTACAACATTGTATGGAGTTTTAGCGGCCACTAGCGATATTTAGTATAACATTGTATGTAGTTTTAGCGGCCACTAGCGGTATTTGGTATAGCATTGTATGGAGTTTTAGCGGCCACTAGCGGTATTTGGTATAACATTGTATGGAGTTCTAGCGGTCACTAGCGGTATTTGGTATAACATTGTATGGAGTTTTAGCGGCCACTAGCGGTATTTCGTATAACATTGTATAGAGTTTAAGCGGCCACTAGCGGAATTTGGTACAACATTGTATGGAGTTTTAGCGGCCACTAGCGGTATTTGGTACAACATTGTATGGAGTTTTAGCGGCCACTAGCGATATTTGGTATAACATTGTATGGAGTTTTAGCGGCCACTAGCGGTATTTGATATAACATTGTATGGAGTTCTAGCGGCCACTAGCGGTATTTGGTATAACATTGTATTGGGCCGTCAACGCCGCCTTCGCCTCCCACTAATCACTACACGTTTACAAACGATACCGTACTGTTAACCGTTGGCAACAATAACCGTTTTTATCGGCCCGCCAGTACACAGCACAAATCCAATAAAGGTCACAAAACCGTAGCTACCGATACAAGCCAGTCAAGCTACCGACAAAGATGGCTAAAGGGAATGTTTCACCTTCTTTAACCCGCGCGGCGCTGGGGTCTCCATCCGAACGCGCCGCGCTGGGGGGGTAAATTTTACCCCCCCCCCTCTTATCTCCCGAACCAATAATCGCAGCGAGACACGCAAGGCGGCGATCGGAAGCTCTCGATGGGAAGATTATAAGTAATTCTTAAAATTTTATTTAAAAGGTCACATATCAGGTCAGGGTCAGGTCAAAGGTCAAAACCACCTGTTTTCGAGATTATTGGCTGCAGAGACCGGACTATCAACAGCAGCGCGCCGAAACTCTGCCAAAACACTTCTAAATATAAGGAGAGGGTAATGCTTGAGTATGAATATCATACTAAGTACAGGTCAAGGTCCAAAGTCAGGTCACAAAAGGTCACACTGTGAAAAAGTAATATGAAACCCATGTGACACATGTCTCATGGGTTATTTCAGACGTAGAATCCAAAAATAATGGTTATTTTGACATTTGACCTCAAGGTCAGGTCAAGATCAGGCAAAAAAGGTCAAATTTTGAAATCCAAAATTTGCAATAACCGACACATGTTTACGGTTCAGTTTTGCCACAGCAATCCAATGGTGCAATTTGTTTTTGTGTACGATGTCTAGAAATGTCAAAATTTGCGATTTTTTTTCAAATGCGTCCATCACATTGAACACTTATTAGTGTCATTTGGGGGTCAAAAATATAGATATTTGTTTGAAATTTGGAATAGTCACTCATTAGAGATGGTTATCTGACATATCTTCCGGTTTTTTGACAATTCTTACAATTTTGGATTTTGTAAACTTTGAAAAAAATAAAAACGATTTTTTGCATTTTGGGGATCAGAAAATCAAAATTGTGCAAATCCGAGATAGCCATCTTGTAGAGAATGTCATTTCCTTCCTTTTGACGTGCTTTGTTTGCAATTTGCTTCAATACTCGCTGTTCTATCATCGATCAAAGTTTCGTCCATTTTGGACCGAAAATGGCGTTACATGACCGTCACTAAAACGCTATTTTCGCAAAAACTTCTCGACCGATTTTCTCCAAAATTTATCTGAAGACGTCAAATCGATGCCAGATAAGGTACTGAAAGTTTCGCGTCGATATCTAGTGTAGTTTTGAATCTATAGCGAAAACTCGGGAGGGGGGTAAAATTTACCCCCCCCCCCCCAGCGCCGCGCGGGTTAAGGTTGTCAAATATACGCTGGTTGTAGTCGAAAATATGAAGTAAGTGCTGCTGAAAACGATGGTGATATTTTTTCTCTCGAAAAGTCACTTAAATTTATACAAATTAGGTTTTTAAATTTGGGATGATGACGTCATTATTGAGCTATAGAGCTATAGAGTAAACATTTACGCTGCCAAATATATGGAACAATCGTTTCAGACAATTCTGGCGACATAAATACTAGCATTGTGGAACTTTGTCTTCTCCCGCACAGAACACAATGACGAGTGCGAGGCATTACAATAGCTCAATACGTATGAGAAAAAAAACACATATTAAACAAAACAATCAGTCCATAACCGAGACGTCAAACAACGCGAAAAACTTCAACTGGACCGCAACCTATAGCGTTGGCCGTTTGTTTACATCGTACTCGCCAAGGTTCGAGAAATACAGGTCGTCGACTTCCAGGACCAGCAATCTTGAAGTCGCTGTCAGCCAATCAGCGGGGGGACTAGCCTAGACCCCATTTTGCAAAATCGAAATTCAATTGCTTAAAAACGGATAAGTTTTGGATTTTGGGAAAATGACCTTAATAATTTAGATATTTCAATAACGGCCAAAGATAATGTCTATTTCAGTTCAAAACCAATACAAAGGTGAAACATTCCCTTTTACACGCGCTCTGGAGGGCCTCTGATAATTACACGCCCTGGAGGGGGCGGGGGGGGGGGATTTCGCCCCCCCCCCCCATGATCTCGAAAACCAAGCAACGTAGCGGCAAGCGGAAAACGGCATTAGATAGCTCGAGACAAGCCTATCGAAAGTATATCGGTATGTGTTTAGGTCATGTCAATATTGAGGTCACCAGAGGTAATCAAAGGGCAGATTTTCCAGTTTTAGGACTTCGCTTCCAACACCCCCAAATATCTCGGGAACTATGATAGCTAGGAACAAACGGAAACATAAAACAATCGAAAGCTCTTGAAAAAATGGAATCACAGTTGGTGTCCTCAGATTTGAGCTCAGGTCAATAGTTTAGGCTCCAGAGGTCATCAAATGCCAAAAAGGCCATTTTTTTGGCAAAACTGCTTTCGCAAATAACTTTTTACCTAATAAAGATAAAGCAATACGTTTCACGCCATCGTGCTTGTCTCGTCATGGCACTTCGAATCATATTATGTTGACCATGTTAGGTCAACTGAACAATTTGACCTCAGGTCAAGGTCAAGTGGTGACCCAAGTAGGTCATGTTGTATATTGAGAGACGTATCTCGGCGAGACAAACACATTGGTACCGTATTCACTTCTCCGTCTTCATTATGTCGATAGTTATTGACAAAACAGTGTTGGCGGTCACGAAATTGACCCGACCTTAGGTCACCGATATCAGAAATCCGAGATATACAAATTGTAGGTATCCATGACTTTATGGAATCCTACAAGTTTGAAACTGATCGGCCTAAACTGTGGCTGCGGTACGACCGCAGACGTTTTGGAGGTGGGGTCATCACGTGACCTGGTCTAGTGACCTGACCTGAGATGACAGGTCTCAGGTCACATTATGTAAAATTATCAGGCCAAGAATTTTACATAATGTGGGTAGTTAATTTCCGGGCAGGTATGCAATAAACGGCGGCGCGCAGCGACGCCGTTTTTGCGCTACCCTCTAAAAACCTTAGGGGTGGGCTGATTCCCCCTCCAGGGCGCGTGTTAAGCTACCGACAAAGCTAGTTAAGCTACCAACTAACAAAGCCGCGTTAAACACGTTGTAGCTTGGCGCTGCCGCTGCCGCTGTCTTCTCAGCCTGAGCCAATGACCCTGCGCCTCTCAGACGCCAGCTACCGCGAGCTTCTCCCGAGACTACTCTATGGGAGCGACATAGCCTCTCCCGGGTCGGCCTAGCCACTCCCGGGGTGGCGCGGATAGCCTAAAGCGGCGTAGCCTCTCCCTAGACGTCACCACAGGCAGCCTGGCCTCTCTCACCGGACGGCGGCGGTGGCGGCGGAGACGGAGACGGCGGAGACGGCGGAGACGGCGACGGCGACGGTGGCGGTGGCGGCGGCGGCGGCGGAGACGGAGGCGGCGGAGGCGGCGGAGACGGCGGCGGCGGAGACGGCGGCGGCTAGCTGGGTGGACCGGGCGGGCGGAGCCAGGGCTGCGGCCGGCCAGCGGGCCGAGGCAGCGGAGGCGGCCGCGTCGCTGTGTAGCAGGCCGGGAGGAGCACTCATACTCCGGCACACAGGGACAGGGCGGGACGGGGCAGGGCAGCCGGCAGGGCAGCCGGCAGGGCAGCCGGCAGGGCAGCCGGCAGGGCAGCCGGCAGGGCAGCCGGCAGGGCAGCCGGCAGGGCAGCCGGCAGGGCAGCCGGCAGGGCAGCCGGCAGGGCAGCCGGCAGGGCAGCCGGCAGGGCAGGGCAGGGCAGGGCAGGGCAGCGCAGGGCAGCGCAGGGCAGGGCAGGGCAGGGCAGGGCAGGGCAGGGCAGGGCAGGGCAGGGCAGGGCAGGGCAGGGCAGGGCAGGGCAGGGCAGGGCAGGGCAGGGAAGGGCAGGGCAGGGCAGGGCAGGGCAGGGCAGGGCAGGGCAGGGCAGGACGGGACTCCCTCGGCATCACAGAGGCGGCAGTTGCGGCGGCGGCGGCAGCGGTCTCATCATCTCCTCAGACAGAACAGCAAGCATGCGAAGAACCAACACCACCCCCCCCCCCCCCCATCCCCCTCCCCGTCATGCGCAAGTGGGGCTGGCACAGCCGGAGAGCGCGAAGACGGACAAGGCACAAACCGTCCTCGCACAACAACAGCCAACGGATTTACGAGAAGAAGAAAAACAAGTGTGACGTCATCGACACGTCATGGCATCGGAGCAGAAAACGTACAATAATCGTTCAGAAACATTCTTACGTTATTTAAAACATTCTTGAATGAGTTTAATGAGTTCAGTGTTCAGCACAGTTATGCTTATAGTGATAGCTATTAGTGGTGCTACAATGCCGATGCTGTATGGCGCTTTTCTCAGATTTATTTTCCCCGCTAAAATGTCTCCTGTGTGACATTGTCAAGTATTCAATGGCGTCACATGAATGAATGAAATGAAAGGAGTCACATGAATTGAAAAGAGTCCTCGATACAATTTAGCCCCGTTTTCTAGTTCGATAACTCAAACGAATTTGTAATAATTTGGCCCCTTTTCGTCGTGAGTTACCGGCCCTAACCACACAGATCCAATCCTCGTCTGAAGGCTCCAGCTGCTCCCTCGCCTGGAGGCCCCAGCTGCCGCCTCACCTGGAGGCCGCAGCTGTGCCCTCGCCTGAAGGCCCCAGCTGTGCCCTCGCCTGGAGGCCCCAGCTGCCGCCTCACCTGGAGGCCCCAGCTGCTCCCTCGTCTGAAGGCCTAGCTGCGGCCTCGTCTGGAGGCCCCAGCTGCGGCCTCGTCTGGAGGCCCCAGCTGTGCCCTCACCTGGAAGCCCCAGCTGCGCCCTCGCCTGGAGGCCCCCGCTGCGGCCTTCATTGCCCCAACTTCTACACATCTCTCCATAAAACCACATGCCGTGAATGTGAGGCGCCCATCCACCACACGACCAGACCAGGCACTCGGCTCTATGTCTACATCCGGCCTATCCCCCGTCCCCACACAGCAGTGAGCCGCCAGCCAGCCCAGCCAGAGAACACAGAGCAGACAGAGATCGGGTCGAGAGCGGGCAGCAGCCGAGAGATCCACGCACGCTGTCTCAGCCGGCTGTGTGTGTCGAATTTCAACTCAGCTTCTGTGTGCCGAACAGTAACTAACTCGGCGCTGACCACCCTGTGCCCCTGTCGCCTGTTGTCGGCGCTCCCTCGGCGGGTGGTACCGGCCGGCGGCGCTGTGCAATAAGGTCTGGGTTGCCGGTGCGACCGTCCAGGCCGCTAGCCTCTACCTTACCAGGGCCGAGGCCGGTGCGACCGTCCAGGCCGAGGCTAGCCTCTACCTTACCGGGGCCGAGGCCGGTAAGGCCGGTCCAGGCCGAGTCTAGTCTCTATCTTTCCGGGGCCGAGGCCGGTGCGACCGTCCAGGCCGAGGCTAGCCTCTATCTTACCGGGGCCGAGGCCGGTGCGACCGTCCAGGCCGAGACTAGCCTCTATCTTACCGGGGCCGAGGCCGGTAAGGCCGGTCCAGGCCGAGTCTAGTCTCTATCTTTCCGGGGCCGAGGCCGGTGCGACCGTCCAGGCCGAGGCTAGCCTCTATCTTACCGGGGCCGAGGCCGGTAAGGCCGGTCCAGGCCGAGTCTAGTCTCTATCTTTCCGGGGCCGAGGCCGGTGCGACCGTCCAGGCCGAGGCTAGCCTCTATCTTACCGGGGCCGAGGCCGGTGCGACCGTCCAGGCCGAGGCTAGCCTCTATCTTACCGGGGCCGAGGCCGGTAAGGCCGGTCCAGGCCGAGTCTAGTCTATCTTTCCGGGGCCGAGGCCGGTGCGACCGTCCAGGCCGAGTCTAGCCTCTATCTTACCGGGGCCGAGGCCGGTGCGACCGTCCTGGCCGAGTCTATCCGCTATCTTTCCGGGGCCGAGGCCGGTGCGACCGTCCAGGCCGAGGCTAGCCTCTATCTTACCGGGGTACCGGGGCACACTTTACCGGGGAAAGCGGGCCACACTCTTACCGGGGTACTCGCCGAGTCTAGCCTCTATCTTACCGGGGTACCGGGGCACACTTTACCGGGGTAAGCGGGCCACACTCTTACCGGGGTACTCGCCGAGTCTAGCCTCTATCTTACCGGGGTACTCGCCTAGTCTAGCCTCTATCTTTCCGGGGTACTCGCCGAGTCTAGCCTCTATCTTACCGGGGTACCGGGGCACACTTTACCGGGGTAAGCGGGCCACACTCTTACCGGGGTACTCGCCGAGTCTAGCCTCTATCTTACCGGGGAACTCGCCGAGTCTAGCCTCTATCTTACCGGGGTACTCGCCGAGTCTAGCCTCTATCTTACCGGGGTACCGGGGCACACTTTACCGGGGTAAGCGGGCCACACTCTTACCGGGGTACTCGCCGAGTCTAGCCTCTATCTTACCGGGGTACTCGCCTAGTCTAGCCTCTATCTTTCCGGGGTACTCGCCGAGTCTAGCCTCTATCTTACCGGGGTACTCGCCGAATCTAGCCTCTATCTTACCGGGGTACTCGCCGAGTCTAGCCTCTATCTTACCGGGGTACTCGCCGAGTCTAGCCTCTATCTTACCGGGGTACTCGCCGAGTCTAGCCTCTATCTTACCGGGGTACTCGCCGAGTCTAGCCTCTATCTTACCGGGTACTCGCCGAGTCTAGCCTCTATCTTACCGGGGAACTCGCCGAGTCTAGCCTCTATCTTACCGGGGTATTCGTCACCGGAGTCGTCCTCGGTGTCCGTGTCGGAGCCGGTCACGTGGGGCAGCTGCGGTGACACGCGCGGCGCCTTCCGTCGCGCCAGACTCAGGTGCATCTGGAGACACAGACACACATACAGACATACAGGTCAGAGGAGGCTGCGGTGACACGCGCGGCGCCTTCCGTCGCGCCAGACTCAGATGCATCTGGAGACACAGACGCAGACAGACATACAGACAGACAGACAGGTCAGAGGAGGCTGCGATACCCGCGCCTTCCGCCGCGCCAGACGCAGGTACATCTGGACACACACACAGACAGAGACAGACAGACATACAGACAGAGACAGGTCAGAGGAGGCTGCGATACCCGCGCCTTCCGCCGCGCCAGACTCAAACAGACAAACAGACAGACAGACAGACAGACAGACAGACAGACAGACAGACAGACAGACAGACAGACATATAGCCAGACATATAGACAGACAGACAGACAGACAGGCAGGCAGGCAGGCAGGCAGGCAGGCAGGCAGGCAGGCAGACAGACAGACAGACAGACAGACAGACAGACAGACAGACAGACAGACAGACAGACAGACAGACAGACAGACAGACAGACAGACAGACAGACAGACAGACAGACAGACAGACAGACAGACAGACAGACAGACAGACAGACAGACAGACAGACAGACAGACAGACAGACAGACAGACAGACAGACAGACAGACAGACAGACAGACAGACAGACAGACAGACAGACAGACAGACAGACAGACAGACAGACAGACAGACAGACAGACAGACAGACAGACAGACAGACAGACAGACAGACAGACAGACAGACGCACATACACACATACACACAGACACACAGACACACAGACACACAGACACACAGACACACAGACAGACAGACAGACAGACAGGCAGACAGGCAGACACACAGACACAGACATACTCACACACATAGACAGACTCACAGACACACAGACACACATACACACAGACACACAGGCACACCGACACACAGACACATAGACACACAGACACACAGACACACTGACACACATACACACAGACACACAGACACACAGACACACAGACACACAGACACACAGACACACAGACACAGACACACAGACACAGACACACAGACACACAGACACACAGACACACAGACACACAGACACACAGAGACACAGACACACAGACACACAGACACACAGACACACAGATACACAGACACACAGACACACAGACACACAGACACACAGACAACAGGTGAAACTCCGGTGAATCTGGACACAGACAACAGGCGTTACTCCGGTGAATCTGGACACAGACAACAGGCGTCACTCCGATGAATCTGGACACAGACAACAGGCGTCACTCCGGTGAATCTGGACACAGACAACAGGCGTCACTCCGGTGAATCTGGACACAGACAACAGGCGTCACTCCGGTGAATCTGGACACAGACAACAGGCGTCACTCCGGTGAATCTGGACACAGACAACAGGCGTCACTCCGGTGAATCTGGACACAGACAACAGGCGTCACTCCGGTGAATCTGGACACAGACAACAGGCGTCACTCCGGTGAATCTGGACACAGACAACAGGCGTTACTCCGGTGAATCTGGACACAGACAACAGGCGTCACTCCGGTGAATCTGGACACAGACAACAGGCGTTACTCCGGTGAATCTGGACACAGACAACAGGCGTTACTCCGGTGAATCTGGACACACACAAACCGACAACGGTCAGAACAGAGCAGTGCAGCAGCCATCACGTCTACATAATACCTCAGGTTAACATTGGCAGCACGCCGCCGGTATCTCCAACAGCACACAAGGCACCGGAGCTGATAAAGCATCGTTACAAAAGTGCCACTCCATGATACCAATGACTATGATACACCTGACATGATACATGACATGACCTGACATGACATGACATGATGACATGACACACCTCCTGCCTCTGGTAACCAGACCAGACCAGTCAGCGATATCGCTCGTCCTTGCAAGCTCTCGGGGAGCCACGAATCCCTGCATCCCTTGGCATAGGTAAAACCACGTATACCACCCTAGCACACTACTGTCTGGACACCGTTCTGCCTTTGCACCGGTCGGCGGACATACCTCTCAGCTCTCGGCAAGTCCTTGTCAAAGGTAAAACCACGTATACCACTCCATGTAACCACTACCTATACACCTGTCTGGCTCTGCACGGCTCGGAAAGACCGTACCTTAAAGCCCTCGGGGAGGCACGCATCATTGCATCCCTCGCCAGAGGTAAAACCACGCATCCCACACCACAAGCCGCCACCTGGACACCGTTCTGCGCTTGCACAGCAGACGGGGACGTACCTTAAAGCCGTCTGGGAGTCGGGAGTCTTTGCAGCCCTTGTCGAGCTCGTGTTTACCGACTGTCAGCGTGATTTTATTCCTGACGCCCGGCTGGAGGCGGGCGTCACTGCACGAACTGTGTGGAGATAGACGGCGGTGAGAAACTGGGGTGAGATGTGGGGAGATGTGGGGAGATGTGGGGAGATGTGGGGAGATGGGGAGATGAGGAGACATGGGGAACGGGGACGCCACGGGATGGGAGGGCTGGGGAGAGGGATTGGGATGAAACGTGGGATGAGATGGGGAGACATGGGGAGACGGGGAGACTGTGAGGGGGACACATGGGGAGACGGGGGAGACAGAGGGTGAGACAATCATACGCCGTGTGACAGGAGTCTCGCGACGAGACATGATACACGGGATGCGAGGTGAGACATGTCGAGAGACACAGTGAGACATATCGAGACACACAGTGAGACATGTCGAGAGACACAGTGAGACACGTCGAGACACAGTGAGACATGTCGACACAAATGTTGAAAGATATCTGCACGAGAGACGTCGAGAGACAGGAATACGCGTCATGACGCATGTTCATTCCGGTCGCCAACTCTGAAAATACCCCGACCAACTCTGAAAATACCCCGACCAACTCTGAAAATACCCCGACCAACTCTGAAAATACCCCGACCAACTTTGAAAATACCCCGACCATCACTGAAAATAGCCCGACCAACCCTGAAAATACCCCCCGACCATCCCTGAAAATACCCCGACCATCCCTGAAAATACCCCGACCAACTCTGAAAATACCCTGACCATCCCTGAAAATACCCCGACCATCTCTGAAAATACCCCGACCAACTCTGAAAATACCACGAACCCTGAAAATACCCCGAGCATCCCTGAAAATATCCCGACCATCCCTGGCAATACCCCGACCAACCCTGAAAATACCCCCGACCAACTCTGAAAATACCCCGACCATCCCTGAAAATACCCCGACCAACTCTGCAAATACTCCCGACCAACTGTGAAAATACCCCGACCAACTCTGAAAATAACCCGACCAACTCTGCAAATACTCGCGACCAACTCTGAAAATACCCCGACCAACTCTGCAAATACCCCGACCAACTCTGAAAATACCACGAACAACCCTGAAAATACCCCGATCATCCCTGAAAATACCCCAACCATCCCTGGCAATACCCCGACCAACCCTGAAAATACCCCGACCAACTCTGAAAATGACCCGACCATCCCTGAAAATACCCCGACCATCCCTGAAAATACCCCGACCAACTCTGAAAATACTCCCGACCAACTCTGAAAATACCCCGACCAACCCTGAAAATACCCCGACCAACTCTGCAAATACTCCCGACCAACTCTGAAAATACCCCGACCAACTCTGAAAATACTCCCGACCAACTCTGAAAATACCCCGACCAACTCTGAAAATACCCCCGACCAACTCTGAAAATACCCCGACCAACTCTGCAAATATCCCGACCAACCCTGAAAATATCCCGACCATCCCTGAAAATACCCCGATCATCCCTGAAAATACCCCGCCCAACTCTGAAAATACCCTGACCATCCCTGAAAATACCCCGACCAACTCTGAAAATACCACGAACAACCCTGAAAATACCCCGATCATCCCTGAAAATACCCCGACCATCCCTGGCAATACCCCGACCAACCCTGAAAATACCCCGACCAATTCTGAAAATGTCCCGACCATCCCTGAAAATACCCCGACCATCCCTGAAAATACCCCGACCAACTCTGAAAATACTCCCGACCAACTCTGAAAATACCCCGACCAACCATGAAAATATCCCGACCAACTCTGCAAATACTCCCGACCAACTGTGAAAATACCCCGACCAACTCTGAAAATAACCCGACCAACTCTGCAAATACTCCCGACCAACTCTGAAAATAGACCGACCAACTCTGAAAATACCCCGACCAACTCTGCAAATACCCCGACCAACTCTGAAAATACCCCGACCAACTCTGAAAATACCCCGACCAACTCTGCAAATACTCCCGACCAACTCTGAAAATACCCCGACCAACTCTGAAAATACCCCTACCAACTCTGAAAATACCCCGACCAACTCTGAAAATACCCCGACCAACTCTGAAAATACCCCGACCAACTCTGAAAATATCCCAACCAACTCTGAAAATACTCCCGACCAACTCTGAAAATACCCCGACCAACCCTGAAAATCCCGACCAACTCTGCAAATACTCCCGACCAACTCTGAAAATACCCCGACCAACTCTGAAAATACCCCGACCAACTCCGCAAATACTCCCGACCAACTTTGAAAATACCCCGACCAACTCTGAAAATACCCCGACCAACTCGGAAAATACCCCGACCAACTCTGAAAATACCCCCGACCAACTCTGAAAATACCCCGACCAACTCTGAAATGAGGACCGTCCAGCTTCATAAATGGCAGCCACACAGTCCGAGGACGTTTGATTTGTTCCGTCGCTGACGGCGTTCACCGACGCAGCCTACCATCCTGGTTACTACACAGCCAACGACCGTGTTAGCATGCTTGTATACACACCTGAGCGGGAAGAAACAACGTTATCCCATCACCCAAAACAGAAGAAAACCACGCGAAACCATGCAAATAAAACACGCAGACGTCAAACCTGCTACCATCAGAAATAAACACACTGTGCGCGATGCCACGCCCACCCGGCCACGCCCACCCGGCCACGCCCATCCGGCCACGCCCATCCGGCCACGCCCATGCGTTTGGGAGTGGTCACGGCACCCGTGATGCATTCCAGTGCCGCAAGAATCCGTCCGTGGTGATGAACCAGTGCACCCGATCCGCACTCTAGTGCCCACACACTCATCTCACTCGCAAACGTCCCGTAACACTCCGACACTCGTCCCGGCACGCATGGTATTCTCAACACTCAGTCACTCAGCGACTCACTAACACACCCATCAACTCACTAACTCCCTGACCTGACACACTCAGCACTCCCGCCGACACTCACAATCGGCAGTGTTCACACTCCTGAAACTCAGTCCCGACACCAGGTGAACTCCCAAACTCCCGCCACTCCGTGCCAAAACTCAGTGCCAAAACTCAGCGCCGCCTCCACACTCCCGTAGGACACTCTGCGGACCGGTGCGACACTCACTATCTTGCGGCCGGCGGCGGCTCCAGGGAAACCGGCAGAGATTCCTGTTTCCTGCGGGAGACCAGCCGACTCACACTCATTAACTCACTAACTCAGTGTGAATGTATGTAACCATGTAATTAAGGCATCGAATAAACTAGCCCTTAAGTGGGGAAAAAAACTTGGAGAAAAAAACTCACTAACTCAACGACTCACTAACTCACACGCTCAGCGACTCACTAACTCACACACTCAGCGACTCACTAACTCACACATTCAGCAACTCACTAACTCACACTCCGCGACTCACTAACTCATTCAGCTACTCGCTAACTCACATACTCCGCGAATCATTAACTCAACTCAGCATCTCACTAACTCACACACTCAGAGACTCACTAACTCACACTCAGCAACTCACTAACTCACACTCAGCGACTCACTTACTCCCACACTCAGCAACTCACTAACTCACACTCAGTGACTCACTAACTCACACTCAGCGACTCACTAACTCTCAGCAACTCACTAACTCACTCATCAACTCACTAACTCACTCAGCGACTCACTAACACACCCATCAACTCACTAACTCACATACTCAGCGACTCACCAACTCACTCAGCGACTCACTAACTCACACTCAGCGATTCACTAACTCACACAATCAGCAACTCACTAACTCACACACTTACTGCCCGACTCGCCAACTGACTACAACTCATCACATAACTCACTAACTCACTGCCCTGCTCACGAACTCAGCAACTCACCGCCCAGCTCACCAACTCACACTTACCCCCGGGCTAGCTGGCTGGCCGACCCCGACTCATACAGAAGGATCTCAACCCAACTCAGCACGGTCTCACAAGCACACAGCTGATATATCCAAATCAACTGGGCATCGCCTTCCACTGGGGTATTTAATCCAACTCACACCGGCATAACTGATTATCACCTCACACCGCGAGGTGACTCATCACCTCACACTGCGAGCTCCTCACTCAACTCAAGACCAGCCGCCGCGGCCCGGCAGGGTTTGTCAAAACACTGACGGGCTTATTGAATGCCCACACCCAACTTGGGAAACGAATCAAACACCACAGCGATTGAATCAAACACAAACACCACGCACGCAAACAAACGTCAAACACCACAGCGACCACGGCCTGGAGTGATTCGCAAATCTATCAACTGAACTGGAAAGGGTTCTCCACGCGCGGGCAGTCATAGCAAGGGCAACGTACGGACGTCTCATAAAGTGGGGCGCTCGGGTCGGCCCGATGTCCACTCTTACTATGAATCCTGATCGGTTGCATGTTGGTTTTGTAAAGGTCATGGTCCCACAAATCATCTGCGAATTAGTCACTTCAAATGTAATGGACTCACAGCAGGTCTCGTAGTCTACAGCACCGCAACCGAACACACGCACACGCACACGCACACACACACACACACACACACACACACACACACACACACACACACACACACACACACGCGCCCGCGCCCGCGCCCGCGCCCGCGCCCGCGCCCGCGCCCGCGCCCGCGCCCGCGCCCGCGCCCGCGCCCGCGCCCCGCGCCCGCGCCCGCGCCCGCGCCCGCGCCCGCGCCCGCGCACACGCACACGCACACGCACACGCACACGCACACGCACACGCACACACACACACACACACACACACACACACACACACACACACACACACACACACACACACACACACACACACACACACACAAAGGCCCCTGTGAATCCAGTCACTGCTGGTGAAGACCTGGCGACGAAGCTGTCACCACTGCCCATTATCGGACATCAAAACTGACGTACGAGACGCCGACATGTGCAGCATGAATCGGCACTCCCTGGATATGTAGTGACAGTGCCGCCGGTTCAATATTGTTGTCCTCTGCCTCCTTACCTGACTATGGGGTACGACTGCCCTGGCGGGTCGTTCTCCTCCTCCAGCCTCACCTGACTATGGGGTACGACTGCCCCGGCGGGTCGTTCTCCTCCTCCGGACAACTCGAGGCCCGCTCCATGCGGTTGGGCCGCGACTCTGCCGCGCCGCCCGCCACGAAGAAGGTGTTCAGCCACAGCCAGCACAGCTTCTCCTTGGGCTTCAGCTTGTTCTTGGGCTTGCAGAGCAGCTCCAGTTTGAAGTCGCCGCATAGCGGCAGTTCACCGTCGACGGGGATTCGGAGGCATGTGTCACCTGGGGGGAGAGGGGTGGGGTGGGGTGGTGGGGGAGGGGGGGGGGGGGGGGGGTCACGCACAGTTAGTTGCACAGGTCGGGTGGTGGTATTGAGGCTTTATGACCACCTGACTGTCGTCATTTATAGTCGGTTACCTCGCGCCGACCCAAGCGGGGGAACCGAATGACCTCGCCAGTGGCCAGGCTCGAACCCGGAACCCATGGATTGCGAGCCCAACGCTCTACCGACTGAGCCACCCGGACCCCAGTTGCACGGTCATGTGACCCCAGTTGCACGGTCATGTATATGGTGTTCTTTGGGGCATGTGTACAGTGTGATCAGGTGCGTATACGGTGTTATATATATATATATATATATATATATATATATATATATATATATATATATATATATATATATATATCCATCTATCCATCTATCCATCTATCCATCTATCCATCTATCCATCTATCCATCTATCCAAATCAGAGCTGCGGAGTCGAAGTCGGAGTCGGTCGGAGTCGGTCGGAGTCGGCAGTTTTGGAAGGAGTCTGAGTCGGAGTCGCTAAAATCTTGCCTCCGACTCCGGCCCGGAGTCGGGTCGGAGTCGGAGTCGATTTTTTGGCAATTGGCGATTACTTTGGTCGGTAGAATAGTCGTCGCCCTAGGGGCATTAACTTTACACCCCTTTCGAAAGAAAATGAGTGGAAAATGAAACCTATAGTTTACTCAAATAGCGGTAGATTTCCGCCTGATGAAAATAGGGCGATGATTTTAACGTCATCTGATGATAATTGTGGACGCACCGACTTTGGACGCACCGACTCTTAACACGGCGCCTATTTTAACGTCATCGTGCTCGTTTCGTCAAGGAGATTCGAGTCATACCATGACGACCAGGTTTCCCAAGTCAAATTCAAAATTTGACCTCAGGTCAAGGTAATTTAAGGTCATGTGGTGAACCAGGTATGTCGTGCTGCGCAATATCGGACGCGTCTCGACGAGACATACACAGTGGTGCCGGTCTCACGTTCTTACGTCTCATGTGCTCACGTTCTTTCTTGAAATACACAGTGGAGCCTGTCTAAGATCAGAAGTATACAAAACAAAACCGAGATAGCAGGGTCGTAGATATCTATGGCTTCATAGGTCGTAGGCTTCATGGGTCGTAGATATCTGTCGTAGGCTTCATTACGTCCTGCGGGTTTTGAAGTGCTCAGCCAAACACTGTGGCCAGTGGCTGTGGCACGACCACAAAGAATCTAGCTCGCTTGTGCATTTAACTGTGTTGAAAACAAACTTTATTTCTTAAAATATGCCCATTTTCGGTCGATTTCAGTCGTTTAGGGGCCCATGGCACGATGCCCCCCCCCCCCCCCCTTACATCCGCCCTTGGGCATCCCGACGATTTTTGGAAATCCACACCCCAGACTGGTAGACTTGGTTGCCGGAAGCGAGGCGGCGGAGAGCGGCGCACTGACTGGCCAGCTGTAAGACAACAGCGCAGTATCCGGGAGCAGCAGCGGCTCCAGGTAAGACGAGCTGGAACGAGCTGGGCCTGAAGCCCAGCTGCTGCGAGCTGGGCCGGCGGCGGCTGGCTGCGCTCGCCGCTCGGTGCCCGTTTCGCGGGTTCCGCCGCCTGCAGGCGAGCGCGACTGGGCTGAACGCGCGGCCAGCACGCCGCGCCCGTGCTCGGGCTGCGTAGCATTGTTCTCCATACTGTTTTTTTTTAATAATAAATTTAGTCCGAATGTTTTTGAATGGATGGATTTCCGAGGTCAGGCCCCACGTTAAGCATAGCTTGTTGCGCAGGCCCTGACACCACCACCCGATCAAGCATTTCCTGGCGTCCGGCAGAATTTATAAGCGAAAGTTTTACGTGCCCGACATACCTGGACACGGTCCGCCCCGATCTCTGACGTCATCTGACCTTGAGTGCGACCGCTGCCACCGGCCACAGGCCATCCCAGTCAGGAGCAAATAGCGAGCGCCGAAGCGACTCGAACCCGGGCTGCCACTACCGGGTGAGGTCAGAAGTCCAGCGCTCTCCCAACTGAGCTACAGGGGCGGACTGTTAAGAATAAAGACAAACTGAAAAATAGATGGCATTGCAGATATTGCTTTCTAGCATGCGGTTGGAGAACGGATATAGGCCGGAGTCGGAGCTGGAGTCGGAGTCGATTTTGTTCAGGCCCGAGTCGGAGTCGGAGTAGGAGTTGCCAAAATTATGTCGACTCCGCAGCCCTGCACAAAATATTAGTGACGGACGGGTATGGGATAACTGCTTAAAATCTCAGATCACAACAGATCCCTAGATGCATGTTTTGAAGCGAAACCATGATAGCAAATGCTTCCAGCTTCAGCTCCTAGGGATCCGATAGATCAACATTGATCCACATCAATGATCCACATCAATGATCCAC
>JAXIVJ010000388.1:87500-222500 GCA_036785665.1 Chirona hameri
CCTCCCCTCCCCCCCTGAGGTTTTTCTTGCATAACTTTTTAATGCGGCGAATCTTGCTGACATTTTCAGTAGCTGAGTTTACAACAATTATACGTATGCTGTACAAATTTCATTGAAATTGGTTAAAGGGAATAGTTCATCTTTAACATGGGGTTTTGGACTGAGGTAGCAGATTTGTAGAGCAGATCTAAAAATGGGTTGTGGTGAAAGAATTACCTCCCTACGTTAATTAAATTCGACACAGGACTAGTGGGCCCGGTTTCATATCCGCGGTTCCGGGACGATCGGGACATGAACGCTCGCCGCCGGAGGCAGGTACACTCTCTGGCACGTAGTCTCTGATCACGACGCCTCGTTAATATCCGCTCAGACGCCCGGGCGGCGCGGCGGCCCCTTATCAGAGACTGTACTTGGCGTCAGGCAGAGCCAGAACGCCAGCTGCTATCGTGCGATTTCTCGTGAAATAGAAAGAGAAACTTACTTCTTTCTCCATATCAGTTGTTATCAGTTGTCCAAACTATCAGTTGTCCAAACCAAAGTAATATTCCTAGTTTTGAGCTCAAGATGCACCGTATAGTTGAATTTCAAGACAACTTTCAAGGTGACCCATTCCCTTTAAGTAGTTTGGGAGGTAATGATGTTTTGATGACGTCATGTTGGTGGAAAAACGATAAATGTTTGACAAATCGTAGAAAACAGAGTTTTGAAGTAAATTGCAAACACAATTCAGTAAAGATAGAAAATGACATTCTCTTTAAAATGCCAATCTCGGATTTCCGAAATTTTGGTTTTTGACACCTAAATAAATTTAACAAAAAAAAATGTTTTTGGAAAAATCACCACAAAATAAAAATAAATCAGATGTTCAAAAAACGGAATATGTGTGAGAAAACTGAGTATGGACAATACCTAAACCAAATTTCAAAGCGATATCTCTATTTATGACTGAGTGATGGCTCCCAAGTGTAAGAAACTCATGACGTCAATTTGTAAATAACTGTTTTTACATTTTGACCAGATAAGAACAAACAACTACCTTTTCTGTATTTCGGATACAAAACTGGTCTAGGAACATGCCTTTTTATTTACATTTATCAATGTCTAATTTAGAGGTTTTCTGACAGAGCAAAATCGCTGTTCTGGGCGTGGTCGATTCGAGGTCATTCACTTGACGTGGAAGGTCACCTGTTGAGCCGAAAGCTAAAAATTCAGCTAAAAAGAAAGCTAAAAAAAACTAAAAAGTTGTCTTGAAATTTGGCTATACGGGGTATTTCGAGCTGAAAAAACGAATATGGCATTTGTTTGGACGATAGATCGAAAATGGGCATCCGTCCGTCGAAAATGGGCATGTTTCTCTTTTCTCCTTCATGGCCATAAAAAACGTCATGACAATTATGACGTCATGCATATGGTAGCTTGGATATGGAAACTATTGCACACAATAACGACGGCCTTTAGGCATGTATACAGTGCTGGATTTGTGTTGCATGACCTGGCCCGGAGAGCAAAAATCCATAGGTGGAGAGTAAAATTGTATTGCTTGAAAATTAACATTATTAAGATGATTAATTATATTTAATTTATTTCATCTCACCCCCAACAGTTGGGGTGAGATAAAATCAATTAAATATAATTAATCATCTTAATAATGTTAATTTTCAAGCAATACAATTTTAAAAAATTTCGTTCACTTACAGGAGGCGCTCCTTCTGCTCCTCTCTTTGGGATTAGGTTTACGAGGCCTTTTTCAAGGGCCACACCGGGTCGGACGAGACACCAACGCGGGTGACTTGGTGGGAGTCGAACCCACAGTCGGTGCGGTCTCTGCACCGAAATCGCCAGTGTTGTCCACTGTACCACCTCGGCCAGATTATTAGATTATTTAGAAAATTCCTGATTTGTAATATATATTAAATTGTTATGAGGAAAATGGATTTTATTTTAACTGCAATATCAGTAAGATCAGGTGAAAAGACCGCAAATTTCCAGGAAAAAAAAATAAGAGAGCAAAATTATTTTGACCTCAAAAGTCCAGAAAATGGCCAAAATTCCAACGCTGCATGTATACGCAGGCTGCTTGTAACGTAAACAACCGTTGTGAGGACCCGAAACAAGTTTTTGGGAAATCAAACTTCTTCTAAAAGGGGCCCACTAGTACTGTGTCGAAATTACTTAGCGTAGCGAGGTAATTCTTTCACCACAACCCGTTTTTCATCTGCTCTACAAATCTGCTATCTCAGTTTTTTTTTTTATAAACATTTTGAAGGTGAACTATTCCCTTTAACCCGCGAGTCACGGGGGGCTTTTTAGCCCCCCTTAGGAATATTAGGAATATATCAATAACTAATGCAGATATCGACGCCAAACTTTCAGTACCTATCCGGGCATCATTTGTGCACCTTTTGATACAAAAATTAAAAAAATAACCGATTTTTTTTGTATAGATATAGTGAATTTAGTGACGTCACTTAACACGGTTTTGACACCAAAATCGGCTAAACTTTGCCAGGCCGTACAAATGCCGCATTTCAAGCAAAATGCAATCGAAAAACGCTAAAAGATAGACAATTGCAAGGGCTACAAACCGGATATCTGGATTTTTTTAATGGTTTTTGACCCCAAAAATTTCAACAAAAAAACACTTTTTGAAAAAATGCTCACAAAATCAAATTTTTGCAAACATATTGAGAAAAAAAAACAGAATATATGTCAGATAACGACATATGGGCAACTACCATACCAAATTTAAAAATGATATCTTTTTTGACTCATGGCATATAAAGTATGGGTAAATCATGACGTCATATTTTGAAATTGCGTTTTTTGGCTTTTATTGACCGGATACAGACAAATAAATGCCAGCACTGTTTTTTAAAGATACAACTGATATAGAAAGCATTTTTTATTTCGATTTATCAATTTTAAATTTTGACCTTCAGTGACCTGAACTTGACCTGAACTTGACACTAACTTCACGTAAATGAAGTCAGGTGGTAAAATGACTACCATTATCGAATTATACGAGTAAAAGCATCCATAAAACATGTGCTGCATGACTTTCGTAGATATTTTGTGTGTAGTGACCTTTTGTGACCTGACCTTGACCTTGATCTTTTCCAACAATCTCACTTTAGCTCATGTGGGATATGTGTCATACCTTTGACAGCACTTTGGGTGATTATAGGCGCAATCGAATGCCATGGATGGCAAGTATTGTCCATAAACTCAAATACCTCGATGTTGACGTTTGACTTGACCGTGACCTGACATGTGACCTTAATTTGATTTTTGTTAAGTTTGCGTTAGGCTTATCTCATTGAACGCTTTCGAATGCCGCGCCTTGCGCGTCCCGCTGCGATCATTGGTTCTGAAGATACCAGGGGGGCTAACCCCCCCAGTGAGTCGTGTTACAGAATATACCCCAGTGACTGCCGGGTTAAAGCGAAATCCGATGCGTTTTAAAATTGCGTGACAGTTGTTGGTCTTTGCCCCCCCCCCCCCCCCCCCCCCCAAGAACCTTTTTCCGTTCTGGATCCGCCCATGCCCCATCCCCCCGCCATATACCTGCTCCTCCTCCCTCCCTCCCTCCCTCCCTCCCTCCCTCCCTCCCTCCCTCCCTCCCTCCCTCCCTCCCTCCCTCCCTCCCCTCCCTCCCTCCCTCCCTCCCTCCCTCCCTCCCTCCCTCCCTCCCTCCCTCCCTCCCTCCCTCCCTCCCTCCCTCCCTCCCTCCCTCCCTCCCTCCCTCCCTCCCTCCCTCCCTCCCTCCCCCCCTCCCGCCATATACTTCCCCTCACCGCCATATACCTGTTCCCCCCGCCATATACCTGCCCCCCCCCCCCCCGCCATGTACCTGCTCTGCTCCCCCCCCCCCCGCCATATACCTGCTCACCCGCCATATACCTGCTCGTCGCTCGGGCTCCACGGGTCGCGAGGACATCAGTTTGCGCTCCTTCTGCTTCCTGGAGTCGGGGTCCATCAGCGCACCGAGCGAGGGTCGAGACTCGCCGTTACACGCCGGGTTGGTGCCGCGCGTCTTCACGGAGAAGTGCACACCTGCCGCAGAGGAGGGCGGAGCGGGGATTAGTGTGTTGTGTTGTGTTGTCTTGCAGGGCGAGGGGTTTTATTAAGTTATATTATTATACTGTTGTATCGATATATTTCATGTTGTATTGCGTTGTGTTGCGTTATGTTGTATTGTGCTGTATGATGTTGCAATGCATTGCAGTATAACATCGTACAGTGTATTACACAGCATTGTCATGCCATGTTTAATTACCGAGCGGGCGCAAAGCGCCCGTGAGGTTTCTCGTCAACTTACTAGACAAATTTACATTTGACCCGGCCCGATCCGGCCCAAACCACCCCGACCCGGCCATACAGACGCTTTTTGGAAGCTAAAGTATGTATGTATTGACAGTAAACACACTCTCCGATGCATAAACGACACTTAGCAACATGCATACTAGAAACTAAAATACACTCCATGATCATACACACACTCACACAGCGACCGACATAAACATACACGACACCCATCATACACCATGTAAAAGATCACCGAGCTGACGTTTAAAAGATGGTAAAGACGCCTCACGCAGGTCCGGCGGCAACGCGTTGTAGCGCTGCGCTACACTGTATAAAAAGCGTTTCTTGCCGGCTTCGGTTCTCACGCGCGGGAGGGCCAAATCAGCGTCCTGGCGTGAGCTTCTAGACCGAAACAGAGTTTGTCGAAAGCCGGGAAGCACGAGCCTGTGGTTCCCTGGTGGTGCGAATTTTGTGAAGAAGATTGAGGGATTGAAGTTCGTACAGCTGCCGGGCGGTGAGCCAGCCCAGTTCATCTCGCACGTCCGATATGTGATCAAATTTACGCCGGCCAGAGACAGCGCGCAAGCCAAAATTGAGGATCTTTTGGAGGCGCTGCATGTTTTTCTCTGAGCCGTTGCCGAACACCGTCAACCAGTATCGGACGTGCGAGATGGCAAGGGCGTCGACTATGATAGGAAGAAGTGACGAAGGGATCTGATGACGCACGTGGGTCAGGCCGATGAAGATACCGTTACATGTTTTGACGAGGGCAGATACGTGTGAGTCCCACGAGAGGTTCTTGTCGAACAGTACGCCAAGGTTTCTCACCGTGGGGCTCTCACGCACTATGTCCTCGCGGAACTGAACAGTGGTCGGGGCCATGCCGCGACAATTTTGACGGGAACCACAGACCTTTGCTTTTAATAACTTTGCAACCACTGCTCCGATTGAGATCGGGTTTTCACCGTTGGATAGGTCCATCAAATCAATTTTGCTTTTGGTATGGTGCGTTCTGATAGAGGTGGTACCACAGCGCGTGGCAGTTGGCACACGCGAACATCAAAATGAGCAAAAAAACTTGCAAAAATGATTCTTGATTAAAAATGACTGTATTATTCTAAGCATTGATATAAACGCTGGGACATGCAGCGCTCAGGACGCACTCCCTTTTGGGCGGATTTGAAAAAGGAGATCATGAACAATTTAATACAACTTAATTTTTATGTTGGCATGCATTGCGGCCTGGCAATTTTTCTGGAGGACTAAAATGACTGTGTTGCTACCACGTGTGCTCCCTTACCTTTTCATATTTCAAACCTGTTTTAGCTTTACCAGAGCGCGCTCGCTCGGTCATCGCCCAAAAAGGTGTTTTACTGGTTGTATTGTATTGCAATTGCATCGTATCGTATTGTATCGTAATGAATGGTTCTATTACATTGCGTTATGTTGTATTAGACATACAAACAAGCTCCCAGGATTAGGCTATTTCACGTGCCAAATGACAGTTAAAGGGGGGGGGGGGCGACACTAAACAAAAGAAACATTTCACTCCCATCACTGAACGCAACTCTGTAGTCGCAACTCTGTAGGTACCACGTCCTTCCGTGGTATATGGGAAAAATCTGAATATGAGCGGCCCGGCCCGACCCGTGGCGACGCTTTTGAGAAGCTAATATATCTGCAACCGCACGTCCGATTGACAAGCGGGTTTCTTTGCTGAGTAGCCCCATCCAACCTACCCTGTTTGAGAACAGTGCCGACTCATGTGGGTGACTACCACTGCGCGTGGCGCGTGCCGCGTGAGGGGTGTTTAAAGGTGTTTTCTCGCAAAAACTCTGCAACGGCTGGGCCGATTGTGTTCGAATTAGGTGTGTGGTTAGGGACCCCTCAGCCGTCACTTTCCCACAAGTCAGGGGTGGGGTGCCTCTGCACGTGCGCAGGTGCACACCCATATTATATATCTCAGGCACGGCTGAACCGATTGCGTTCTAATTTGGTGTGTGGCTAGTGACCCCTCAGCCGCCACCTTCCCACAAGTCAGGGATGGGGTGCCTCTGCAGGTGTGCACGTGCATACTAGGGTGTGTCATACACAAATATATGTTAAAAATATGATTTGCTTTGGCGCATGGCATAAACAAATGATCGGTGACTAAAATTCCACAAAATAATCGTCGTAAATGTGGCTAAAGTCAATTTCCTGAAAGCCTAATTCAGATGCATTAAACCGCCATTGACTGAAGGGGGAGGGGGGGGGGGGTAAACACCCCCTGGTTATCTTCCGAACCAATGATCGCAGCGAGACGCGCAAGCAGAAATCGAAAGCTCTCAATGAGATGAATCTAAAGCATACTAAAAATGTCAACGTGAGGTCAAATGGCAGGTCACGGTCAGGTCAAAGGTCAAAATCGACGTATTTGAGCTTATGGGCCATATTTTCCATCCAAAGCCTTCGATTACGACCACGATCACCCAAAGTGCTGCCAAAGGTATGATACACATCCCGCATGACCTAAAGTGAGATTGTTGGCCAAGGTCAAGGTCAGGTCACAAAAGGTCACTATGCTTAAAATATCTACGAAAGTCATATAACGCATGTTTTGAGCTATTTTCCACGTATAATTCGATAGTGATAGTTATTTTACCACCTGACTTCATTTACGTGGAGTAAATGTCAAGTTCAGGTCAAGTTCAGGTCAAGTTCAGGTCAAGTTCAGGTCACTGAAGGTCAACATTTTAAACCCGCGCACTGCAGGGGGGTTGATCCCCCCCCCCCCCCCACCCAGGTTTTTCGCAGATAGCGAAAAAACGGCGGCGCTGCGCGCCGCCGGGTCTTGGCACACCTGTTATTACATCAATTGCGCACACTTTGAAGAAGAAAAATAACCTCGGGTCATTTCAGGTCAGGTCACCAGACCAGGTCAGTGACCCCCACCTCCAAAAATGTTTGCAGTTGATCCAAAGCCAGAGTTTCTCACCGATCAGTTTTAAACTTACACGATGTCATGAGGGCATAAGTACTTACAATTCGCATATCTGGGAAATTTGATGTCGGTGACCTAAGGTCAGGTCAATTTCGTAACCTCCCCATAATAAGTCAATTGGGAAATATACAAATGTTTCCTATTTCAAGGATATGCATGATATTAGTCCAATTACTGCTGGATCATGTTATTATAAGATATTCTTGATGATCCAAGTGTAGGTTTTGTTCAGTGACCCCTATGGGGTCATTTGAGGTCATGCGAGGTCACCATCACTTAGCATCACTATTAATAGCAAAAACGATTTTGCAAAAAACAATATTTTCCCCTTTTTTGACCTCTGGAGCCTCAAATATTGACCTAATATCAAATTTGAGGACACCTTGTCGATTGCAAATTTTACTGACTGGCGTTTGCTTTTTTCCGTTTGTTTCTAACTAACATGGTTTCCGAGATATATGGGAATGTCTGGAGCGAGGTCCTAAAACAGGAGAAAAAAACACACGAACACCATTGAACACGAACACGAACACCATTGCCTGGGGGGTGGGTGGGGTGGGGGGGGGGGGGGGTGGGGGGGTAAACGACCGCCCTGGTTATCTTCTGAACCAATGATCGCAGCGAGACACGCAAGGCGACAATCGAAAGCTCTCAATGAGACAAATCTAAAGCAAACTAAAAAATGTCAAAGTGAAGTCAAATGTCAGGTCACGGTCAGGTCAAATGTCAAAATCGACGTATTTTAGTTTATGGGCCATATTTGCCATAAAAAGCCTTCGATTACGACCATGATCACCCAAAGTGTTGCCATAGGTATGATACACATCCTGCATGAGCTAAAGTGAGATTGTTGGCAAAGATCAAGGTCAAGATCAGGTCACAAAAGGTCACTATGCGCAAAACATCTACGAAAGTCATACAAAACATGTTGTATGGCTTATTTGCAACGCAGAATTCGATAGTGATAGTTATTTCACCAACTGACTTCATTGACGTGAAGTTATTGTCAAGTTCAGGTCAAGTTCAGGTCACTGAAGGTCAAAATTTTTAATTGATAAATCTAAATAAAAAGGGCATGTTTCTGGACCAGTTTTGTCTCAGAAATACAGTCCTGGCATATATTTGTCTGCATCTGGTCAATAAAAACAATAAAAGCAAAAACGCACTTTCAAAATATGACGTCATGAGTTACCCATACTTTAGAAGTCATAAGTCAGTCAAAAATGGAGATATCAGTTTGAAATTTGGTATGGTAGTTGCCTACATATGGTTCTTCTGACATATCTTCCGTTTTTAAATACGTTTTCGACGTTTTTTTTAAGGGTCAAAAACTTGTTTTTATCCGAGATAGCAATGTTGTAGACCTTGCCATTTTCTATCGTTTGACGTTTTTATATTGCACTTCGCTCAAAATATGGCATGTGTACGGTCTGTTAAAGCTTAGGTGATTTTGGTGTAAAACTCGTGTCACAAAATTCACTATAACTCGACTTTTCGACGAAATTGCTTCATGTGTGCACACGTAACAACGTAACAACGATTTAGAAGAAGGTATCCTAACTTTCACGTTGATAGCGCTATTGGTTGTTGAGCTATTACGAAAATTAATCAGGGGGGAGGGCGTTAAACTTGGCAATGGCAGTTAATGCATCTGAATGAGGCTTTTGACATTGACTTTAGCCACATGTACGTCGATTCTTTTGCGGAGTTTTAGTCACCAATCATCTTTTTACTCCCATGCGCCAAGGAATAACACATTTTTTGATGATCCAAGATGACAAATTGAATGATAACACACCCTACTGCTCACCCCTATTATATATCTCAGGAACGGCTGAGCCGATTGTGTTCAAATCCAGTGTATGGTTAGGGAGCTCTCAGACGCCACTTTCCCACAAGTCAGGGGTGGGGTGCCTCTGCACGTGCGCACGTGCGCACCCTTTTTGTATCTCAGAAACTACTTGCCCGATGGAGTTGAAATTCGCCATACATTTCCTTCGCGCTCGCTCGTTGATTGCCAACTTCGGCGTGTTACTGGTGTAGTCGTCACTGGACTCAACTGGCCATGCCCGGTACTCTGAGGGGGTACTCTGAGGGGGTACTATGAGGGGGGTACCCCCTCAGTCTCTGATGGGGTACTCTGAGGGGGTAGTCTGAGGGGGTAGTATGAGGGGTACTCTGAGAGGGTACTCTGCGGGGGGTACTCTGAGGGGGTAGTCTGAGGGGTACTCTGAGGTGGTACTCTGAGGGGGGTAATCTGAGGGTGTAATCTGAGGGGGGTACTCTGAGGGGGTACTCTGAGGGGGTACTCTGAGGGGGTACTCTGAGGGGGTACTCTGAGGGGGTACTCTGAGGGGGTACTCTGAGGGGGTACTCTGAGGGGGTACTCTGAGGGGGTACTCTGAGGGGGTACTCTGAGGGGGTACTCTGAGGGGGTACTCTGAGGGGGTACTCTGAGGGGGTACTCTGAGGGGGTACTCTGAGGGGGTATTCGGTAGGGTCAACGGCACAGAGTCACTACTCACTGGCGAGTGGAGGCGATGGACTCGAGAGTCACTACTCACTTGACACGATGGACTCGAGGGCGCGCTCGGGCTCCAGGGTGATGGCCTCCAGGTACAGGTTGGTCGGGTGGTACACACAGCGCGACTGCCGTAGCCGGTGGAAGTACTCGACGTACCTGCGCTGTGACGGGATCGTCACGCCCTGTGCGAGACACAGAGAGAGAAAGAGGGGCAGACAGCGCCGCGTCAGCTGCAGTAGTACTGCTACACACAGCAGAGGATCAATACAGTAGTGATTTACTACACACACAGACAGCGAACTGAGCACAGCAAGCGCAGCCCGGGCCAGGGCAGTACCTACAGATATATAGACCAACGTACTGAGAGCAATCCACACAACGCCAGCGGTTAGTAATCAGTACAGACCCTGGTTACCCTGCTTGTAGTGGTTCTCAGTACCCTGCTTTCCAGTACCCTGCTTTCCAGTACCCTGCTTTACAGTACCCTGCTTTCCAGTACCCTGCGTTTCCAGTACCCTGCTTGTGTAGTTCTCTCACCTTGTTCACCTTGGTTCTCTGGTTCCCTCACCTTGCCAACCTTGGTTCTCTGGTTCCCTCACCTTGCCAACCTTGGTTATCTGGTTCCTTCACCTTATTGTCCATGGTTATCTGGTTCCCTCACCTTATCGTACTTGGTTATCTGGTTCCCTCACCTTACCAACCTTGGTTATCTGGTTCCCTCACCTTGCCAACCTTGGTTATCTTGTTCCTCCACCTTGCCAACCTTGGTTATCTGGTTCCCTCACCTTGCCAACCTTGGTTATCTGGTTCCTTCACCTTGCCAACCTTGGTTATCAGGTTCCTTCACCTCATCGTCCTTAGTTATCTGGTTCCTTCACCTTATCGTCCTTGGTGCTCTGGTTTTCTCACCTTGCCAACCTTGGTTCTCTGATTCCCTCACCTTGCCAAACTTGGCTATCTGGTTCCTTCACCTTGCCAACCTTGCACCTTGGTTCTCTGGTTCCTTAACCTTATCGTCCTTGGTTATCTGGTTCCCTCACCTCATCGTCCTTGGTTCTCTGGTTCCCTCACCTTCCCAACATTGGTTCTCTGGTTCCCTCACCTTCCCAACACTGGTTCTCTGGTTCCCTCACCTTGCCAACATTGGTTCTGTTTCCTTCACCTTGCCCACCTTGGTTCTCTGGTTCCTTCACCTTGTCAACCTTGTTTCTCTGGTTACTTCACCTTGCCAACCTTGGTTCTCTGGTTCCTTCACCTTATCGTCATTAGTTCTTTAATTCCTTCACCCTGTCGTCCTTAGTCCTCAGGTTCCTTCACCTTATCGTCCTTAGTTATATGGTTCCTTCACCTTATCGTCATTGGTTATCTGGTTCCATCACCTTGCCAACCTTGGTTCCCTGGTTCCATCACCTTGCCAACCTTGGTTCCCTGGTTCCTTCACCTGCCAACCTTTGTTCTCTGGTTCGCCTCACCTTGCCAACCTTGGTTCTCAGGTTCACCTCACCTTGCCCACCTTGGTTCTCTGATTCCTTCACTTTATCGTCCTTGGTACTCTGGTTCCCTCACCTTGCCAACCTTGGTTCTCTGGTTCCTTCACCTTGCCAACCTTGGTTATCTGGTTGCTTCACCTTATCATCCTTAATTATCTGGTTCCTTCACCTTATTGTCCTTGGTTCTCTGGTTCCTTCACCTTATCGTCCTTGGTTCTCTGGTTCCCCACCTTATCGACCTTGGTTCTCTGGTTCTCTCACCTTGCCAACCTTGGCTGTCTGTTTCCTCACCTTTGCCAACCTTGGTGCTGTGGCTCCCTCACCTTGCCAACCTTGGTTCTGTGGCTCCCTCACCTTGCCATCCTTGGTTCTCTGCTCGCCGTAGTACCGTAGCACCTCCATCGGTGTCTTGTAAATGCCGGCGTACAGCAGGTAACAGCATATCATCACTCCTGTCCGACCCTGCAAGAGACACCGACATTCATCATTCATCATTTATTTAGAAAACCATCCACAACGTGGCTATTACGGCTCCTGTACAGTACATGTGGTAAGGACATTTGTTTTACACGACACAATACAGTTTGCATAGGCACTATTTGGAGGCACTCGCTCACGTCACTCATTCGGTTATTGCCAATGCGGCTACAAATTCGCACCTGGACGGAGCAGCTTTCACGGTTGATGGCAGCGCATTCCACGTGCCGACTGCTCGGTACGAGAAACCCCTGGGTCTGAGCCATTCTACATTTCGGAAGATGAAGGTCTCCGGCGTCGGCAGCCCTTGTGCTCCTGGCCGATACGTCAGCCCGCTTGGCGAACATGTTTCGCAGCGCCTTAGGGCACTGTCGACTGGTCAGGGCTTTGTGGACGTTGGTACAGTCGTGTCGGACGACCAGTACCTCTACTCTCTCCCACCCGAGAGACGTGAGAGCTGGCGAGATGTGTTCTCCACACACACACGACACACGACACACAGCACACAGCACACAGCACACAGCACACAGCACACAGCACACAGCACACAGCACACAGCACACAGCACACAGCACACAGCACACAGCACACAGCACACAGCACACAGCACACAGCACACAGCACACAGCACACAGCACACAGCACACAGCACACAGCACACAGCACACAGCACACAGCACACAGCACACAGCACACAGCACACAGCACACAGCACACAGCACACAGCACACAGCACACAGCACACAGCACACAGCACACAGCACACAGCACACAGCACACAGCACACAGCACACAGCACACAGCACACAGCACACAGCACACAGCACACAGCACACAGCACACAGCACACAGCACACAGCACACAGCACACAGCACACAGCACACAGCACACAGCACACAGCACACAGCACACAGCACACAGCACACAGCACACAGCACACAGCACACAGCACACAGCACACAGCACACAGCACACAGCACACAGCACACAGCACACAGCACACAGCACACAGCACACAGCACACAGCACACAGCACACAGCACACAGCACACAGCACACAGCACACAGCACACAGCACACAGCACACAGCACACAGCACACAGCACACAGCACACAGCACACAGCACACAGCACACAGCACACAGCACACAGCACACAGCACACAGCACACAGCACACAGCACACAGCACACAGCACACAGCACACAGCACACCGCACACCGCACACCGCACACCGCACACCGCACACCGCACACCGCACACCGCACACCGCACACCGCACACCGCACACCGCACACCGCACACCGCACACCGCACACCGCACACCGCACACCGCACACCGCACACCGCACACCGCACACCGCACACCGCACACCGCACACCGCACACCGCACACCGCACACCGCACACCGCACACCGCACACCGCACACCGCACACCGCACACCGCACACCGCACACCGCACACCGCACACCGCACACCGCACACCGCACACCGCACACCGCACACCGCACACCGCACACCGCACACCGCACACCGCACACAGCACACAGCACACAGCACACAGCACACAGCACACAGCACACAGCACACAGCACACAGCACACAACACACAGCACACAGCACACAGCACACAGCACACAGCACACAGCACACAGCACACAGCACACAGCACACAGCACACAGCACACATCACACAGCACACAGCACACAACACACAACACACAACACACAACACACAACACACAACACACAACACACAACACACAACACACAACACACAACACACAACACACAACACACAACACACAACACACAACACACAACACACAACACACAACACACAACACACAACACACAACACACAACACACAACACACAGCACACAGCACACAGCACACAGCACACAACACACAACACACAACACACAACACACAACACACAACACACAACACACAACACACAACACACAACACACAACACACAACACACAACACACAACACACAACACACAACACACAACACACAACACACAACACACAACACACAACACACAACACACAACACACAACACACAACACACAACACACAACACACAACACACAACACACAACACACAACACACAACACACAACACACAACACACAACACACAACACACAACACACAACACACAACACACAACACACAACACACAACACACAACACACAACACACAACACACAACACACAACACACAACACACAACACACAACACACAACACACAACACACAACACACAACACACAACACACAACACACAACACACAACACACAACACACAACACACAACACACAACACACAACACACAACACACAACACACAACACACAACACACAACACACAACACACAACACACAACACACAACACACAACACACAACACACAACACACAACACACAACACACAACACACAACACACAACACACAACACACAACACACAACACACAACACACAACACACAACACACAACACACAACACACAACACACAACACACAACACACAACACACAACACACAACACACAACACACAACACACAACACACAACACACAACACACAACACACAACACACAACACACAACACACAACACACAACACACAACACACAACACACAACACACAACACACAACACACAACACACAACACACAACACACAACACACAACACACAACACACAACACACAACACACAACACACAACACACAACACACAACACACAACACACAACACACAACACACAACACACAACACACAACACACAACACACAACACACAACACACAACACACAACACACAACACACAACACACAACACACAACACACAACACACAACACACAACACACAACACACAACACACAACACACAACACACAACACACAACACACAACACACAACACACAACACACAACACACAACACACAACACACAACACACAACACACAACACACAACACACAACACACAACACACAACACACAACACACAACACACAACACACAACACACAACACACAACACACAACACACAACACACAACACACAACACACAACACACAACACACAACACACAACACACAACACACAACACACAACACACAACACACAACACACAACACACAACACACAACACACAACACACAACACACAACACACAACACACAACACACAACACACAACACACAACACACACACACACAACACACACACACACACACACACACACACACACACACACACACACACACACACACACACACACACACACACACACACACACACACACACACACACACACACACACACACACACACACACACACACACACACACACACACACACACACACACACACACACACACACACACACACACACACACACACACACACACACACACACACACACACACACACACACACACACACACACACACACACACACACACACACACACACACACACACACACACACACACACACACACACACACACACACACACACACACACACACACACACACACACACACACACACACACACACACACACACACACACACACACACACACACACACACACACACACACACACACACACACACACACACACACACACACACACACACACACACACACACACACACACACACACACACACACACACACACACACACACACACACACACACACACACACACACACACACACACACACACACACACACACACACACACACACACACACACACACACACACACACACACACACACACACACACACACACACACACACACACACACACACACACACACACACACACACACACACACACACACACACACACACACACACACACACACACACACACACACACACACACACACACACACACACACGACATTACCAGCAAAACACAGCACATCCACCAACGTGAGCAGGCACACAGCACAGTGAGCAGCGTGACCCAGGATTGAGATCAGGATTGAGACCATGATTGAGACCAGGATTGTGTTCCAATATTGAGATCAGCATTGTGGTATTCGTTTTTCCACTCCTGTTTCCCCAATGTTGTATGTCTCTGAGGAGTTTGAAGGGATACGGTCAGCAACTACTGCTTACCAAACCCTGTTAGAAAGTGCAAGAGGTTGAAATTATCCATTGGACCACTTACTTAGAGGTGAAAACTGACATTACTTAGAATGCAGGGAAACCAATCCAGGTGGAACACTTACTTAGAGGTGAAAACTGACATTACTCAGAATGCAGGGAAACCAATCCAGGTGGAACACTTACTTGGAGGTGAAAAACTGACATTTCTTAGAATGCAGGGAAACCCAATCCAGGTGGAACACTTACTTAGAGGTGAAAAACTGACATTATTAGAATGCAGGGAAACCCAATTCAGGTGGAACACTTACTTAGAGGTGAAAAACTCACATTACTTAGAATGCAGGGAAACCAATCCAGGTGGAACACTTACTTGGAGGTGAAAAACTGACATTACTGAGAATGCAGGGAAACCCAATCCAGGTGGAGCACTTACTTAGAGGTGAAAAACTGACATTACTTAGAATGCAGGGAAACCAATCCAGGTGGAACACTTACTTAGGTGAAAAACTGGCATTACTTAGAATGCAGGGAAACCAATCCAGGTGGAACACTTACTTAGAGGTGAAAAACTGACATTACTTAGAATGCAGGGAAATCCAATCCAGGTGGAACACTTACTTAGAGGTGAAAAACTGGCATTACTTAGAATGCAGGGAAACCAATCCAGGTGGAACACTTACTTAGAGGTGAAAAACTGACATTACTTAGAATGCAGGGAAACCCAATCCAGGTGGAGCACTTACTTAGAGGTGAAACACTGGCATTACTTAGAATGCAGGGAAACCAATCCAGGTGGAACACCTACTTAGAGGTGAAAAACTGGCATTAGTTAGAATGCAGGGAACCCCAATCCAGGTGGAACACTTACTTAGAGGTGAAAAACTGACATTACTTAGAATGCAGGGAAACCCAATCCAGGTTTCCTGGAAACAAAGACCCCTCACCTTCCCCGCCTTGCAATGTATCGCAACCACGTTGTCAGGGTGCTCGTCCAGCCAGTCCTGGACCTTACGACAGAACGGTTCGATCTGTTCGATCCGCGGCGGCTTGTGGTCCTCGAACGGCTCCCACTCGACCCGTCCCTCGAACATGGCCGAGTCGTACTGCCGCTCCCGGCACCTGAGCAAGACGTCACGAAACCGAACAGTGTCATCACATTTATTGTCATGACATTTATTGTCACGACATTTATTGTCACATTTATTGCCATGACATTTATTGTCACGACATTTATTGTCACGACATTTATTGTCGCGACATTTATTGTCACGACATTTATTGTCACATTTATTGTCACGACATTTATTGTCACGACATTTATTGTCACGACATTTATTGTCACGACATTTATTGTCACGACATTTATTGTCACGACATTTATTGTCACGACATTTATTGTCACAGGACCGAAGTGTGTGACGTAACGGGATGACTGCGTGTGACGTCATGGGACCGCATAATATTATCGGCCGCATGGCGTCATATGATCGCATAGTGATATCATAGGTCCACAAAGTGTTGTCACAATATCGTAAGATCATGCAGTGAGTCAACAAATAGGAGACACAACGACGAATAGTCACGGGGTCGAAATGAGATAAAATCTCGCATGACGTCACACTATCAAAGTGACGCCAAATGATGACAGTAATTGTCGCTGAAGATTGACCGTTGTTAATACCTGGCATAACACGCCTGCCTAGTACTTGCCCATCACGCCGCACGCGTTTCACCTGCAATTCGTTAAAGGTTGCAATGAGTCAGTGAGCGGAGGCGTTCCGGACGCAACGGCACGTGGTAAGTCGATAGCAAACTGCACACGGAAAATCCCGATGTCTTGAGGTTCTGCGCATGCCAGGCTTGGTAGATGAATGTGAGTCAATGTTGTGTCAGTTCATAGGCGTACACAATGGGGGGGGGGGCAAACGGGGCCATTTCTCCCCCCCCCCTGAAGGTCTGTACGTGCCCCCTTTGGTCGAAAAAATGAATGATATTGTGATTTTTTCAGATTTTTTTTTAAATATGCCCTTTTAAAAATATAGTGGGCCAAATCCGTTGAGTTTTTTTTTTGGTGGGGGTACTTTATGCTCCCCTGAGCAAAAATTGCCCCCTCCTGGAGTAAATCCTGGGTACGCCACTGCGTCAGTTTCTATTGTCGATCGAACGTCACGATGTTGGGGTTATATGTCTGGTTCTGCGCGGGTTATATGTCTGGTTCTGCGCGGGTTATATGTCTGGTTCTGCGCAGGTTATATGTCTGGTTCTGCGCGGGTTATATGTCTGGTTCTGCGCGGGTTATATGTCTGGTTCTGCGCGGGTTATATGTCTGGTTCTGCGCGGGTTATATGTCTGGTTCTGCGCGGGTTATATGTCTGGTTCTGCGCGGGTTATATGTCTAGTTCTGCGCGGGTTATATGTCTGGTTCTGCGCGGGTTATATGTCTGGTTCTGCGCGGGTTATATGTCTGGTTCTGCGCGGGTTATATGTCTGGTTCTGCGCGGGTTATATGTCTGGTTCTGCGCGGGTTATGTCTGGTTCTGCGCGGGTTATATGTCCCCCTCCTGGAGTAAATCCTGGGTACGCCACTGCGTCAGTTTCTATTGTCGATCGAACGTCACGATGTTGGGGTTATATGTCTGGTTCTGCGCGGGTTATATGTCTGGTTCTGCGCGGGTTACATGTCCCCCTCCTGGAGGAAATCCTGGGTACGCCACTGCGTCAGTTTCTATTGTCGATCGAACGTCACGATGTTGGGGTTATATGTCTGGTTCTGCGCGGGTTATATGTCTGGTTCTGCGCGGGTTATATGTCTGGTTCTGCGCGGGTTATATGTCTGGTTCTGCGCGGGTTATATGTCTGGTTCTGCGCGGGTTATATGTCTGGTTCTGCGCGGGTTATATGTCTGGTTCTGCGCGGGTTATATGTCTGGTTCTGCGCAGGTTATGTCTGGTTCTGCGCGGGTTATATGTCTGGTTCTGCGCGGGTTATATGTCTGGTTCTGCGCAGTTTATATGTCTGGTTCTGCGCAGGACACGTTTGACAAGAAATGTTTGATAAATGGTTATGAGGTATAAACGTTCCCTCCGTTTCTACCGACACATAAACCTCACAGTGTAAAACATCCGTGACACTATTGGTGACATGGCCTAAACTGGATACGAGCGAGACTAGAGCGGGCAAGACAGGCGCTTGCGCCAACTTTCTTAGAGGTTCCGTCTATATCAAGTATCAGCGAACAGACCAGCTCTTAAACACATGAAGGGTGGCGCACATACTACCTGCAATAGCTTCTCAACAAAAGCAACCAGAGGGGTACAGTAGATAACTGCCCCGCTGCACTCTACATAGGGCCCGTTCCCGTGGCGCCTCTAACCTCCTCCAAATTGCTCCAACTTGCAACTATCGTATCCTATTGCACAGACAGTTTCAAGTTGGAGCAACCTGGAGGAGGTTAGACGCGCCACGGGAACAAGCCCACAGCGACAACACTCCGCGGACCGCAGAGAAGGCGGCTGTTGGTGTCACCGCTCTCTGCAGAAATATCGCCACATACGATAAGGCTGGAGCCAACATCCGGAGCACTGGGTCGCCCCCAGCAACAGCTGGCATGGAGAATACGTGACGCGGCCGACCACCGCGGCTTGACTGAACCGTGGGCGCTCTGATGGCCAGGTCTGGAGATATCCGGCGGGTTGACTGAACCGTGGGCGCTCTGATGGCCAGGTCTGGAGGTATCCGGCGGGTTGACTGAACCGTGGGCGCTCTGATGGCCAGGTCTGGAGATATCCGGCGGGTTGACTGAACAGTGAACGCTCTGATGGCCAGTTCGGAAGATATCCTTTGTGAATGCTTTCGATCGTATAGTGTGTAGCCGAGTATGGATTGAGAGAAGAATAATACATTTTGCTTGATCAAACTAATCAACCTTACTCTTAAACTCATAAAACATTTACTTATTGAACTTATTAAATTAATTATTGCGATGGCCGGAAATCTAATGCAGAAATATACAAAAACTGTCTTCTCTAAATGGTTCTTAATTGTATCACTCATGCCATCAAAACAGCCAACAGAAGGCAGTTAAGGAAAATACGGCTAGCCTATCGAATAACTCTGAACGGACTGCATATTTGTTGTGTGCATTGGTTTAAATGTCAGCATTCATGTCAGATTTGCTCCTGTCTCCTCGTTCTCCTACGAACTGAGCGGAACACAACACTTCTCCTATAACCCCTCTCCACAGTCCCCCCCCCCCCCCCCCCCCTGTGAACCCTGGGCAGACCACAGGAGACGGTGATCTCATCCTCCCCCTGACCTCTCTGACAAGCGGAAGCGGCCGCGCGGCGCGGCGGGGAGGGGGCGGGGAGGGGGCGGGGAGGGGGCGGGAGAGAGATACGGCGTCTGACACTGCCGAGAGGTGACTGGGTGCCCGTGTTCAGCTCCAGACCGGAGCGGGGAAACCTCCGCCGAGCCCGGCCAGCCAGGAGGCAGAGAACGAGTGTCACATATAAACAGTCAGAAGTCACTGTCAGAAGTCACTGTCAGAAGTCACTGTCAGAAGTCACTGCCAGAAGTCACTATCAGAAGTCACTGTCAGAAGTCACTGTCAGAACTCACTGTCAGAAGTCACAGTCAGAAGTCACTGTCAGAAGTCACTGTCAGAACTCACTGTCAGAAGTCACTGTCAGAAGTCACTGTCAGAAGTCACTGTCAGAAGTCACTGTCAGAAGTCACTATCAGAAGTCACTGATGGCGTGCTGAAATTGCTTACAAATAGTTGCGAGCCTTTAAAAAATGTTATCGGTTTGCAGCCTATCAACCCGTTCTATTTGCCGCAGAATCCACTCAATTCCAAACACTTCCTATGCAAAGATAACCGAATATTGGCCTCATTTAAAGAATGAAATCGACTGAAAAGGGTCCTATTTGTATTATACGTAAAAGGTTAGATGATACTTTGTATATGTAGTTCCATCTCTATATAATACATGTGCCAGTGTAGATGCAACATATATGTATGATAATGATGCCAGCCATGATAATGAACAGTATGTAGTGTCCTCACCAACAATAGGTACCCACAGGTTGAACAGTATATAGTGTCCTGACCAGCACTACTCACATGTTGAACAGTTTGTAGTGCCCTGACCATCACTACTCACATAGTTAACAGTATGTAGTGTCCTCACCAACAATAGGTACCCACAGGTTGAACAGTATATAGTGTCCTCACCAACAATAGGTACCCACAGGTTGAACAGTATATAGTGTCCTGACCAGCACTACTCACAGGTTGAACAGTTGGTAGTGTCCTCACCAACAATAGGTACCCACAGGTTGAACAGTATATAGTGTCCTGACCAGCACTACTCACAGGTTGAACAGTTTGTAGTGCCCTGACCATCACTACTCACATAGTTAACAGTATGTAGTGCCCTGACCAACAATAGGTACTCACAGGTTGAACAGTATGTAGTGCCCTGACCAACAATAGGTACTCACAGGTTGAACAGTATGTAGTATCCTGACCAGCACTACTCACAGGTTGAACAGTATGTAGTGTCCTGGCCAGCACTACTCACAGGTTGAACAGTTTGTAGTGCCCTGACCAGTACTACTCACAGGTTGAACAGTATGTAGTATCCTGACCAGCACTACTCACAGGTTGAACAGTATGTAGTGTCCTGACCAGTACTACTCACAGGTTGAACAGTATGTAGTGTCCTGACCAGTACTACTCACAGGTTGAACAGTATGTAGTGTCCTGACCAACACTACTCACAGGTTGAACAGTATGTAGTGTCCTGGCCAGACTACTCACAGGTTGAACAGTGTGTAGTGTCCTGACCAGCACTACTCACAAGTTGAACAGTATGTAGTGGCCTGACCAGCACTACTCCCATGTTGAACAGTATGTAGTGTCCTGACCAGCACTACTCACAGGTTGAACAGTATGTAGTGTCCTGACCAGCACTACTCACAGGTTGAACAGTATGTAGTGTCCTGACCAGCACTACTCACAGGTTGAACAGTATGTAGTGTCCTCACCAACAATAGGTACCCACAGGTTGAACAGTATATAGTGTCCTGACCAGCACTACTCACAGGTTGAACAGTTTGTAGTGGCCTGACCATCACTACTCACATATTTAACAGTACGTGGTGCCCTGACCAACAATAGGTACGCACAGGTTGAACAGTATGTAGTGCCCTGACCAACAATAGGTACTCACAGGTTGAACAGTATGTAGTATCCTGACCAGCACTACTCACAGGTTGAACAGTATGTAGTGTCCTGGCCAGCACTACTCACAGGTTGAACAGTTTGTAGTGCCCTGACCAGTACTACTCACAGGTTGAACAGTATGTAGTATCCTGACCAGCACTACTCACAGGTTGAACAGTATGTAGTGTCCTGACCAGTACTACTCACAGGTTGAACAGTGTAGTGTCCTGACCAGTACTACTCACAGGTTGAACAGTATGTAGTGTCCTGACCAACACTACTCACAGGTTGAACAGTATGTAGTGTCCTGGCCAGACTACTCACAGGTTGAACAGTGTGTAGTGTCCTGACCAGCACTACTCACAGGTTGAACAGTATGTAGTGGCCTGACCAGCACTACTCCCATGTTGAACAGTATGTAGTGTCCTGGCCAGCACTACTCAGGTTGAACAGTATGTAGTGTCCTGACCAGCACTACTCACAGGTTGAACAGTATGTAGTGTCCTGACCAGCACTACTCACAGGTTGAACAGTATGTAGTGTCCTGACCAGGCACTACTCACAGGTTGAACATTATGTAGTGTTCTGATCAGCACTACTCACAGGTTGAACAGTGTGTAGTGTCCTGACCAGCACTACTCACAGGTTAGACAGTTTGTAGTGTCGTGACCAACAATAGGTACTCACAGGTTGAACAGTTTGTAGTGTCCTGACCAACAATAGGTACTCACAGGTTGAACAGTATGTAGTGTCCTGACCAGCACTACTCACAGGTTGAACAGTACGTAGTGTCCTGACCAGCACTACTCACAGCTTGAACAGTATGTAGTGTTCTGACCAACAAAAGATACTCACATGTTGAACAGTATGTAGTGTCCTGACCAGCACTACTCACATGATGAACAGTATGTAGTGCCCTGACCAGCACTACTCACAGGTTGAACAGTATGTAGTGTCCTGACCAGCACTACTCACAAGTTGAACAGTATGTAGTGTCCTGACCAGCACTACTCACATGTTGAACAGTATGTAGTGTCCTGACCAGCACTACTCACAGGTTGAACAGTTTGTAGTGTCGTGACCAACAATAGGTACTCACAGGTTGAACAGTCTGTAGTGTTTTGACCAACAATAGGTACTCACAGGTTGAACAGTTTGTAGTGCCCTGACCAACAATAGGTACTCACAGGTTGAACAGTATGTAGTTTCCTGACCAGCACTACTCACAGGTTGAACAGTATGTAGTGTCCTGACCAGCACTACTCACAGGTTGTTTAACAGTATGTAGTGTTCTGACCAACAATAGGTACTCACAGGTTGAACAGTCTGTAGTGTCCTGACCAACAATAGGTACTCACAGGTTGAACAGTTTGTAGTGTCGTGACCAACAATAGGTACTCACAGGTTGAACAGTATGTAGTGTCCTGACCAGCACTACTCACAGGTTGAACAGTATGTAGTGTCCTGACCAACAAAAGGTACTCACATGTTGAACAGTATGTAGTGTCCTGACCAGCACTACTCACATGTTGAACAGTATGTAGTGCCCTGACCAGCACTACTCACAGGTTGAACAGTATGTAGTGTCCTGACCAGCACTACTCACAGGTTGAACAGTATGTAGTGTACTGACCAGCACTACTCACAGGTTGAACAGTGTGTAGTGTCCTGACCAGTACTACTAACAGGTTGAACAGCATGTAGTGTCCTGACCAACAATAGGTACTCACAGGTTGAACAGTGTGTAGTGTCCTGACCAGCACTACTCACAGGTTGAACAGTATGTAGTGTCCTGACCAGCACTACTCACAGGTTGTTTAACAGTATGTAGTGTTCTGACCAACAATAGGTACTCACAGGTTGAACAGTCTGTAGTGTCCTGACCAACAATAGGTACTCACAGGTTGAACAGTTTGTAGTGTCGTGACCAACAATAGGTACTCACAGGTTGAACAGTATGTAGTGTCCTGACCAGCACTACCCACAGGTTGAACAGTATGTAGTGTCCTGACCAACAAAAGGTACTCACATGTTGAACAGTATGTAGTGTCCTGACCAGCACTACTCACATGTTGAACAGTATGTAGTGCCCTGACCAGCACTACTCACAGGTTGAACAGTATGTAGTGTCCTGACCAGCACTCCTCAGGTTGAACAGTATGTAGTGTCCTGACCAGCACTACTCACAGGTTGAACAGTATGTAGTGTACTGACCAGCACTACTCACAGGTTGAACAGTGTGTAGTGTCCTGACCAGTACAACTCACAGGTTGAACAGTATGTAGTGTCCTGACCAACAATAGGTACTCACAGGTTGAACAGTGTGTAGTGTCCTGACCAGCACTACTCACAGGTTGAACAGTATGCAGTGTCCTGACCAGCACTACTCACAGGTTGAACAGTATGTAGTGTCGTGACCAGCACTACCCACAGGTTGAACAGTTTGTAGTGCCCTGACCAGCACTACTCACAGGTTGAACAGTATGTAGTGTCCTGACCAGCACTACTCACAGGTTGAACAGTTTGTAGTGTCCTGACCAGCACTACTCACAGGTTGAACAGTTTGTAGCGCCCTGACCAGCACTACTCACAGGTTGAACAGCATGTAGTGTCCTGACCAACAATATGTACTCACAGGTTGAACAGTATGTAGTGTTCTGACCAGCACTACTCACAGGTTGAACAGTATGTAGTGTCCTGACCAACAATATGTACTCACAGGTTGAACAGTATGTAGTGTCCTGAACAGCACTACTCACAGGTTGAACAGTATGTAGTGTCCTGACCAGCACTACTCACAGGTTGAACAGTATGTAGTGTCCTGACCAGCACTACTCACAGGTTGAACAGTATGTAGTGTCCTGACCAGCACTACTCACAGGTTGAACAGTATGTAGTGTCCTGACCAACAATATGTACTCACAGGTTGAACAGTATGTAGTGTCCTGACAAGCACTACTCACAGGTTGAACAGTTTGTAGTGTCCTGACCAACAATATGTACTCACAGGTTGAACAGTATGTAGTGTCCTGACCAGCACTACTCACAGGATGAACAGTATGTAGTGCCCTGACCAGCACTACTCACAGTTTGAACAGTTTGTAGTGTCCTGACCAGTACTATTCACAGGTTGAACAGTTTGTAGTGTTCTGACCAACACTACTCGCATGTTGAACAGTATGTAGTGTCCTGACCAGCATTACTCGCATGTTGAACAATATGTAGTGTCCTGACCAGCACTACTCACAGGTTGAACAGTATGTAGTGCCCTGACCAGCACTACTCACAGGTTGAACAGTTTATAGTGTCCTGACCAACAATATGTACTCACAGCTTGAACAGTATGTAGTGCCCTGACCAGCACTACTCACAGGTTGAACAGTATGTAGTGTCCTGACCAGTACTACTCACAGGTTGAACAGTATGTAGTGCCCTGACCAGCACTACTCACAGGTTGAACAGTATGTAGTGTTCTGACCAGCACTACTCACAGGTTGAACAGTGTGTAGTGGCCTGACCAGCACTACTCACATGTTGAACAGTATGTAGTGTCCTGACCAGCACTACTCACAGGTTGAACAGCTTGTAGTGTCGTGACCAACAATAGGTACTCACAGGTTGAACAGTCTGTAGTGTCCTGACCAGCACTACTCACAGGTTGAACAGTATGTAGTGCCCTGACCAGCACTACTCACAGGTTGAACAGTATGTAGTGTTCTGACCAGCACTACTCACAGGTTGAACAGTATGTAGTGTCCTGACCAGCACTACTCACATGTTGAACAGTATGTAGTGTCCTGACCAGCACTACTCACAGGTTGAACAGTTTGTAGTGTAGTGAACAACAATAGGTACTCACAGGTTGAACAGTCTGTAGTGTCCTGACCAGCACTACTCACAGGGTGAACAGTATGTAGTGTCCTGACCAGCACCACTCACAGGTTGAACAGTATGTAGTATCCTGACCAGCACTACTCACAGGTTGAACAGTACGTAGTGCCCTGACCAGCACTACTCACAGGTTGAACAGTATGTAGTGTCCTGATCAGTACTACTCACAGGTTGAACAGTATGTAGTATCCTGACCAGCACTACTCACAGTTTGAACAGTATGTAGTGTCCTGACCAGTACTACTCACAGGTTGAACAGTATGTAGTGTCCTGACCAACACTACTCACAGGTTGAACAGTATGTAGTGTCCTGGCCAGACTACTCACAGGTTGAACAGTGTGTAGTGTCCTGCCCAGCACTACTCACAGGGTGAACAGTATGTAGTGTCCTGACCAGCACTACTCACATGTTGAACACTATGTAGTGTCCTGACCAGCACTACTCACAGGTTGAACAGTATGTAGCGTCCTGACCAGCACTACTCACAGGTTGAACAGTATGTAGTGTCCTGGCCAGACTATTCACAGGTTGAACAGTGTGTAGTGTCCTGCCCAGCACTACTCACAGGTTGAACAGTATGTAGTGTCCTGACCAGCACTACTCACATGTTGAACAGTATGTAGTGTCCTGACCAGCACTACTCACAGGTTGAACAGTATGTAGCGTCCTGACCAGCACTACTCACAGGTTGAACAGTATGTAGTGTCCTGACCAGCACTACTCACAGGTTGAACAGTGTGTAGTGTCCTGACCAGGCACTACTCACAGGTTGAACATTATGTAGTGTTCTGATCAGCACTACTCACAGGTTGAACAGTGTGTAGTGTCCTGACCAGCACTACTCACAGGTTAAACAGTTTGTAGTGTCGTGGCCAACAATAGGTACTCACAGGTTGAACAGTTTGTAGTGTCCTGACCAACAATAGGTACTCACAGGTTGAACAGTATGTAGTATCCTGACCAGCACTACTCACAGGTTGAACAGTATGTAGTGTCCTGACCAGCACTACTCACAGGTTGAACAGTATGTAGTGTTCTGACCAACAAAAGGTACTCACATGTTGAACAGTATGTAGTGTCCTGACCAGCACTACTCACATGTTGAACAGCATGTAGTGCCCTGACCAGCACTACTCACAGGTTGAACAGTATGTAGTGTCCTGACCAGCACTACTCACATGTTGAACAGTATGTAGTGTCCTGACCAGCACTACTCACAGGTTGAACAGTTTGTAGTGTCGTGACCAACAATAGGTACTCACAGGTTGAACAGTCTGTAGTGTTTTGACCAACAATAGGTACCCACAGGTTGAACAGTTCGTAGTGCCCTGACCAACAATAGGTACTCACAGGTTGAACAGTATGTAGTGTCCTGACCAGCACTACTCACAGGTTGAACAGTATGTAGTGTCCTGACCAGCACTACTCACAGTTTGTTTAACAGTATGTAGTGTTCTGACCAACAATAGGTACTCACAGGTTGAACAGTCTGTAGTGTCCTGACCAACAATAGGTACTCACAGGTTGAACAGTTTGTAGTGTCGTGACCAACAATAGGTACTCACAGGTTGAACAGTATGTAGTGTCCTGACCAGCACTACTCACAGGTTGAACAGTATGTAGTGTCCTGACCAGCACTACTCACATGTTGAACAGTATGTAGTGCCCTGACCAGCACTACTCACAGGTTGAACAGTATGTAGTGTCCTGACCAGCACTCCTCACAGGTTGAACAGTATGTAGTGTCCTGACCAGCACTACTCACAGGTTGAACAGTATGTAGTGTACTGACCAGCACTACTCACAGGTTGAACAGTGTGTAGTGTCCTGACCAGTACTACTCACAGGTTGAACAGTATGTAGTGTCCTGACCAACAATAGGTACTCACAGGTTGAACAGTGTGTAGTGTCCTGACCAGCACTACTCACAGGTTGAACAGTATGCAGTGTCCTGACCAGCACTACTCACAGGTTGAACAGTATGTAGTGTCCTGACCAGCACTATCCACAGGTTGAACAGTTTGTAGTGCCCTGACCAGCACTACTCACAGGTTGAACAGTATGTAGTATCCTGGCCAGCACTACTCACAGGTTGAACAGTTTGTAGTGTCCTGACCAGCACTACTCACAGGTTGAACAGTTTGTAGCGCCCTGACCAGCACTACTCACAGGTTGAACAGCATGTCCTGACCAACAATATGTACTCACAGGTTGAACAGTATGTAGTGTCCTGACCAGCACTACTCACAGGTTGAACAGTATGTAGTGTCCTGACCAACAATATGTACTCACAGGTTGAACAGTATGTAGTGCCCTGACCAGCACTACTCACATGTTGAACAGTATGTAGTGTCCTGACCAGCACTACTCACAGGTTGAACAGTATGTAGTGTCCTGACCAACAATATGTACTCACAGATTGAACAGTATGTAGTGTCCTGACCAGCACTACTCACAGGTTGAACAGTTTGTAGTGTCCTGACCAACAATATGTACTCACAGGTTGAACAGTATGTAGTGTCCTGACCAGCACTACTCACAGGTTGAACAGTATGTAGTGCCCTGACCAGCACTACTCACAGGTTGAACAGTTTGTAGTGTCCTGACCAACACTACTCACAGGTTGAACAGTTTGTAATGTCCTGACCAACAATATGTAATCACAGGTTGAACAGTATGTAGTGTCCTGACCAGCACTACTCACAGGTTGAACAGTATGTAGTGCCCTGACCAGCACTACTCACAGGTTGAACAGTTTGTAGTGTCCTGACCAGTACTACTCACAGGTTGAACAGTGTGTAGTGTTCTGACCAACACTACTCGCATGTTGAACAGTATGTAGTGTCCTGACCAGCACTACTCGCATGTTGAACAGTATGTAGTGTCCTGACCAGCACTACTCACAGGTTGAACAGTATGTAGTGTCCTGACCAGCACTACTCACAGGTTGAACAGTTTGTAGTGTCCTGACCAACAATATGTACTCACAGATTGAACAGTATGTAGTGCCCTGACCAGCACTACTCACAGGTTGAACAGTATGTAGCGTCCTGACCAGTACTACTCACAGGTTGAACAGTATGTAGTGCCCTGACCAGCACTACTCACAGGTTGAACAGTATGTAGTGTTCTGACCAGCACTACTCACAGGTTGAACAGTTTTTAGTGTCGTGACCAACAATATGTACTCACATGTTGAACAGTATGTAGTGTTCTGACCAGCACTACTCACAGGTTGAACAGTGTGTAGTGGCCTGACCAGCACTACTCACATGTTGAACAGTATGTAGTGTCCTGACCAGCACTACTCACAGGTTGAACAGTTTGTAGTGTCGTGACCAACAATAGGTACTCACAGGTTGAACAGTCTGTAGTGTCCTGACCAGCACTACTCACAGGTTGAACAGTATGTAGTGTCCTGACCAGCACTACTCACAGGTTGAACAGTATGTAGTGTCCTGACCAGCACTACTCACAGGTTGAACAGTATGTAGTGTCCTGACCAGCACTACTCACATGTTGAACAGTATGTAGTGTCCTGACCAGGCACTACTCACAGGTTGAACAGTTTGTAGTGTCGTGACCAGCACTACTCACAGGTTGAACAGTATGTAGTGTCCTGACTAGCACTACTCACAGGTTGAACATTATGTAGTGTCCTGATCAGCACTACTCACAGATTGAACAGTGTGTAGTGTCCTGACCAGCACTACTCACAGGTTGAACAGTTTGTAGTGTCGTGACCAACAATAGGTACTCACAGGTTGAACAGTCTGTAGTGTCCTGACCAGCACTACTCACAGGGTGAACAGTATGTAGTGTCCTGATCAGCACTACTCACAGGTTGAACAGTGTGTAGTGTCCTGACCAGTACTACTCACAGGTTGAACAGTATGTAGTGTCCTGGCCAACAATAGGTACTCACAGGTTGAACAGTATGTAGTGTCCTGACCAGCACTACTCACAGGTTGAACAGTATGTAGTGTCCTGACCAGCACTACTCACAGGTTGTTTAACAGTATGTAGTGTTCTGACCAGCAATAGGTACTCACAGGTTGAACAGTCTGTAGTGTCCTGACCAACAATAGGTACTCACAGGTTGAACAGTTTGTAGTGTCGTGACCAACAATAGGTACTCACAGGTTGAAAAGTATGTAGTGTCCTGACCAGCACTACTCACAGGTTGAACAGTATGTAGTGTCCTGACCAACAAAAGGTACTCACATGTTGAACAGTATGTAGTGTCCTGACCAGCACTACTCACATGTTGAACAGTATGTAGTGCCCTGACCAGCACTACTCACAGGTTGAACAGTATGTAGTGTCCTGACCAGCACTCCCCACAGGTTGAACAGTATGTAGTGTCCTGACCAGCACTACTCACAGGTTGAACAGTATGTAGTGTACTGACCAGCACTACTCACAGGTTGAACAGTGTGTAGTGTCCTGACCAGTACTACTCACAGGTTGAACAGTATGTAGTGTCCTGACCAACAATAGGTACTCACAGGTTGAACAGTGTGTAGTGTCCTGACCAGCACTACTCACAGGTTGAACAGTATGCAGTGTCCTGACCAGCACTTCTCACAGGTTGAACAGTATGTAGTGTCCTGACCAGCACTACCCACAGGTTGAACAGTTTGTAGTGCCCTGACCAGCAATACTCACAGGTTGAACAGTATGTAGTGTCCTGACCAGCACTACTCACAGGTTGAACAGTTTGTAGTGTCCTGACCAGCACTACTCACAGGTTGAACGGTTTGTAGTGTCGTGACCAACAATAGGTACTCACAGGTTGAACAGTCTGTAGTGTCCTGACCAGCACTACTTACAGGTTGAACATTATGTAGTGTCCTGATCAGCACTACTCACAGATTGAACAGTGTGTAGTGTCCTGACCAGCACTACTCACAGGTTGAACAGTTTGTAGTGTCGTGACCAACAATAGGTACTCACAGGTTGAACAGTCTGTAGTGTCCTGACCAGCACTACTCACAGGGTGAACAGTATGTAGTGTCCTGATCAGCACTACTCACAGGTTGAACAGTGTGTAGTGTCCTGACCAGTACTACTCACAGGTTGAACAGTATGTAGTGTCCTGACCAACAATAGGTACTCACAGGTTGAACAGTGTGTAGTGTCCTGACCAGCACTACTCACAGGTTGAACAGTATGCAGTGTCCTGACCAGCACTACTCACAGGTTGAACAGTATGTAGTGTCCTGACCAGCACTACCCACAGGTTGAACAGTTTGTAGTGCCCTGACCAGCACTACTCACAGGTTGAACAGTATGTAGTGTCCTGACCAGCACTACTCACAGGTTGAACAGTTTGTAGTGTCCTGACCAGCACTACTCACAGGTTGAACAGTTTGTAGCGCCCTGACCAGCACTACTCACAGGTTCAACAGCAGGTAGTGTCCTGACCAACAATATGTACTCACAGGTTGAACAGTATGTAGTGTCCTGACCAGCACTACTCACAGGTTGAACAGTATGTAGTGTCCTGACCAACAATATGTACTCACAGGTTGAACAGTATGTAGTGTCCTGACCAGCACTACTCACAGGTTGAACAGTATGTAGTGTCCTGACCAACAATATGTACTCACAGGTTGAACAGTATGTAGTGTCCTGACAATGCACTACTCACAGGTTGAACAGTTTGTAGTGTCCTGACCAACAATATGTACTCACAGGTTGAACAGTATGTAGTGTCCTGACCAGCACTACTCACAGGTTGAACAGTATGTAGTGCCCTGACCAGCACTACTCACAGGTTGAATAGTTTGTAGTGTCCTGACCAACACTACTCACAGGTTGAACAGTTTGTAGTGTCCTGACCAACAATATGTAATCACAGGTTGAACAGTATGTAGTGTCCTGACCAGCACTACTCACAGGTTGAACAGTATGTAGTGCCCTGACCAGCACTACTCACAGGTTGAACAGTTTGTAGTGTCCTGACCAGTACTACTCACAGGTTGAACAGTGTGTAGTGTTCTGACCAACACTACTCGCATGTTGAACAGTATGTAGTGTCCTGACCAGCACTACTCACAGGTTGAACAGTATGTAGTGCCCTGACCAGCACTACTCACAGGTTGAACAGTTTGTAGTGTCCTGACCAGTACTACTCACAGGTTGAACAGTGTGTAGTGTTCTGACCAACACTACTCGCATGTTGAACAGTATGTAGTGTCCTGACCAGCACTACTCGCATGTTGAACAGTATGTAGTGTCCTGACCAGCACTACTCACAGGTTGAACAGTATGTAGTGTCCTGACCAGCACTACTCACAGGTTGAACAGTTTGTAGTGTCCTGACCAACAATATGTACTCACAGATTGAACAGTATGTAGTGCCCTGACCAGCACTACTCACAGGTTGAACAGTATGTAGCGTCCTGACCAGTACTACTCACAGGTTGAACAGTATGTAGTGCCCTGACCAGCACTACTCACAGGTTGAACAGTATGTAGTGTTCTGACCAGCACTACTCACAGGTTGAACAGTTTGTAGTGTCGTGACCAACAATATGTACTCACATGTTGAACAGTATGTAGTGTTCTGACCAGCACTACTCACAGGTTGAACAGTGTGTAGTGGCCTGACCAGCACTACTCACATGTTGAACAGTATGTAGTGTCCTGACCAGCACTACTCACAGGTTGAACAGTTTGTAGTGTCGTGACCAACAATAGGTACTCACAGGTTGAACAGTCTGTAGTGTCCTGACCAGCACTACTCACAGGTTGAACAGTATGTAGTGTCCTGACCAGCACTACTCACAGGTTGAACAGTATGTAGTGTCCTGACCAGCACTACTCACAGGTTGAACAGTATGTAGTGTCCTGACCAGCACTACTCACATGTTGAACAGTATGTAGTGTCGTGACCAGCAATAGGTACTCACAGGTTGAACAGTATGTAGTGTCCTGACCGGCACTACTCACAGGGTGAACAGTATGTAGTGTCCTAATCAGCACTACTCACAGGTTGAACAGTATGTAGTGTCCTGACTAGCACTACTCACAGGTTGAACATTATGTAGTGTCCTGATCAGCACTGCTCACAGATTGAACAGTGTGTAGTGTCCTGACCAGCACTACTCACAGGTTGAACAGTTTGTAGTGTCGTGACCAACAATAGGTACTCACAGGTTGAACAGTCTGTAGTGTCCTGACCAGCACTACTCACAGGGTGAACAGTATGTAGTGTCCTGATCAGCACTACTCACAGGTTGAACAGTGTGTAGTGTCCTGACCAGTACTACTCACAGGTTGAACAGTATGTAGTGTCCTGACCAACAATAGGTACTCACAGGTTGAACAGTATGTAGTGTCCTGACCAGCACTACTCACAGGTTGAACAGTATGTAGTGTCCTGACCAGCACTACTCACAGGTTGTTTAACAGTATGTAGTGTTCTGACCAGCAATAGGTACTCACAGGTTGAACAGTCTGTAGTGTCCTGACCAACAATAGGTACTCACAGGTTGAACAGTTTGTAGTGTCGTGACCAACAATAGGTACTCACAGGTTGAACAGTATGTAGTGTCCTGACCAGCACTACTCACATGTTGAACAGTATGTAGTGTCCTGACCAACAAAAGGTACTCACATGTTGAACAGTATGTAGTGTCCTGACCAGCACTACTCACATGTTGAACAGTATGTAGTGCCCTGACCAGCACTACTCACAGGTTGAACAGTATGTAGTGTCCTGACCAGCACTCCTCACAGGTTGAACAGTATGTAGTGTCCTGACCAGCACTACTCACAGGTTGAACAGTATGTAGTGTACTGACCAGCACTACTCACAGGTTGAACAGTGTGTAGTGTCCTGACCAGTACTACTCACAGGTTGAACAGTATGTAGTGTCCTGACCAACAATAGGTACTCACAGGTTGAACAGTGTGTAGTGCCCTGACCAGCACTACTCACAGGTTGAACAGTATGCAGTGTCCTGACCAGCACTTCTCACAGGTTGAACAGTATGTAGTGTCCTGACCAGCACTACCCACAGGTTGAACAGTTTGTAGTGCCCTGACCAGCAATACTCACAGGTTGAACAGTATGTAGTGTCCTGACCAGCACTACTCACAGGTTGAACAGTTTGTAGTGTCCTGACCAGCACTACTCACAGGTTGAACAGTTTGTAGTGTCGTGACCAACAATAGGTACTCACAGGTTGAACAGTCCGTAGTGTCCTGACCAGCACTACTTACAGGTTGAACATTATGTAGTGTCCTGATCAGCACTACTCACAGATTGAACAGTGTGTAGTGTCCTGACCAGCACTACTCACAGGTTGAACAGTTTGTAGTGTCGTGACCAACAATAGGTACACACAGGTTGAACAGTCTGTAGTGTCCTGACCAGCACTACTCACAGGGTGAACAGTATGTAGTGTCCTGATCAGCACTACTCACAGGTTGAACAGTGTGTAGTGTCCTGACCAGTACTACTCACAGGTTGAACAGTATGTAGTGTCCTGACCAACAATAGGTACTCACAGGTTGAACAGTGTGTAGTGTCCTGACCAGCACTACTCACAGGTTGAACAGTATGCAGTGTCCTGACCAGCACTACTCACAGGTTGAACAGTATGTAGTGTCCTGACCAGCACTACCCACAGGTTGAACAGTTTGTAGTGCCCTGACCAGCACTACTCACAGGTTGAACAGTATGTAGTGTCCTGACCAGCACTACTCACAGGTTGAACAGTTTGTAGTGTCCTGACCAGCACTACTCACAGGTTGAACAGTTTGTAGCGCCCTGACCAGCACTACTCACAGGTTCAACAGCAGGTAGTGTCCTGACCAACAATATGTACTCACAGGTTGAACAGTATGTAGTGTCCTGACCAGCACTACTCACAGGTTGAACAGTATGTAGTGTCCTGACCAACAATATGTACTCACAGGTTGAACAGTATGTAGTGTCCTGACCAGCACTACTCACAGGTTGAACAGTATGTAGTGTCCTGACCAGCACTACTCACAGGTTGAACAGTATGTAGTGTCCTGACCAACAATATGTACTCACAGGTTGAACAGTATGTAGTGTCCTGACCAGCACTACTCACAGGTTGAACAGTTTGTAGTGTCCTGACCAACAATATGTACTCACAGGTTGAACAGTATGTAGTGTCCTGACCAGCACTACTCACAGGTTGAACAGTATGTAGTGCCCTGACCAGCACTACTCACAGGTTGAACAGTTTGTAGTGTCCTGACCAACACTACTCACAGGTTGAACAGTTTGTAGTGTCCTGACCAACAATATGTAATCACAGGTTGAACAGTATGTAGTGTCCTGACCAGCACTACTCACAGGTTGAACAGTATGTAGTGCCCTGACCAGCACTACTCACAGGTTGAACAGTTTGTAGTGTCCTGACCAGTACTATTCACAGGTTGAACAGTGTGTAGTGTTCTGACCAACACTACTCGCATGTTGAACAGTATGTAGTGTCCTGACCAGCACTACTCACAGGTTGAACAGTATGTAGTGCCCTGACCAGCACTACTCACAGGTTGAACAGTTTGTAGTGTCCTGACCAGTACTACTCACAGGTTGAACAGTGTGTAGTGTTCTGACCAACACTACTCGCATGTTGAACAGTATGTAGTGTCCTGACCAGCACTACTCGCATGTTGAACAGTATGTAGTGTCCTGGCCAGCACTACTCACAGGTTGAACAGTATGTAGTGTCCTGACCAGCACTACTCACAGGTTAAACAGTTTGTAGTGTCCTGACCAACAATATGTACTCACAGATTGAACAGTATGTAGTGCCCTGACCAGCACTACTCACAGGTTGAACAGTGTGTAGCGTCCTGACCAGTACTACTCACAGGTTGAACAGTATGTAGTGCCCTGACCGGCACTACTCACAGGTTGAACAGCATGTAGTGTTCTGACGAGCACTACTCACAGGTTGAACAGTTTGTAGTGTCGTGACCAACAATATGTACTCACATGTTGAACAGTATGTAGTGTTCTGACCAGCACTACTCACAGGTTGAACAGTGTGTAGTGGCCTGACCAGCACTACTCACATGTTGAACAGTATGTAGTGTCCTGACCAGCACTACTCACAGGTTGAACAGTTTGTAGTGTCGTGACCAACAATAGGTACTCACAGGTTGAACAGTCTGTAGTGTCCTGACCAGCACTACTCACAGGTTGAACAGTATGTAGTGTCCTGACCAGCACTACTCACAGGTTGAACAGTATGTAGTGTCCTGACCAGCACTACTCACAGGTTGAACAGTATGTAGTGTCCTGACCAGCACTACTCACATGTTGAACAGTATGTAGTGTCGTGACCAACAATAGGTACTCACAGGTTGAACAGTATGTAGTGCCCTGACCAGCACTACTCACAGGTTGAACAGCATGTAGTGTCCTGACCAGCACTCCTCACAGGTTGAACAGTATGTAGTGTCCTGACCAGCACTACTCACAGGTTGAACAGTATGTAGTGTACTGACCAGCACTACTCACAGGTTGAACAGTGTGTAGTGTCCTGACCAGCACTACTCACAGGTTGAACAGTATGTAGTGTCCTGACCAACAATAGGTACTCACAGGTTGAACAGTGTGTAGTGTCCTGACCAGCACTACTCACAGGTTGAACAGTATGCAGTGTCCTGACCAGCACTTCTCACAGGTTGAACAGTATGTAGTGTCCTGACCAGCACTACCCACAGGTTGAACAGTTTGTAGTGCCCTGACCAGCAATACTCACAGGTTGAACAGTATGTAGTGTACTGACCAGCACTACTCACAGGTTGAACAGTTTGTAGTGTCCTGACCAGCACTACTCACAGGTTGAACGGTTTGTAGTGTCGTGACCAACAATAGGTACTCACAGGTTGAACAGTCTGTAGTGTCCTGACCAGCACTACTTACAGGTTGAACATTATGTAGTGTCCTGATCAGCACTACTCACAGATTGAACAGTGTGTAGTGTCCTGACCAGCACTACTCACAGGTTGAACAGTTTGTAGTGTCGTGACCAACAATAGGTACTCACAGGTTGAACAGTCTGTAGTGTCCTGACCAGCACTACTCACAGGGTGAACAGTATGTAGTGTCCTGATCAGCACTACTCACAGGTTGAACAGTGTGTAGTGTCCTGACCAGTACTACTCACAGGTTGAACAGTATGTAGTGTCCTGACCAACAATAGGTACTCACAGGTTGAACAGTGTGTAGTGTCCTGACCAGCACTACTCACAGGTTGAACAGTATGCAGTGTCCTGACCAGCACTACTCACAGGTTGAACAGTATGTAGTGTCCTGACCAGCACTACCCACAGGTTGAACAGTTTGTAGTGCCCTGACCAGCACTACTCACAGGTTGAACAGTATGTAGTGTCCTGACCAGCAATACTCACAGGTTGAACAGTTTGTAGTGTCCTGACCAGCACTACTCACAGGTTGAACAGTTTGTAGCGCCCTGACCAGCACTACTCACAGGTTCAACAGCAGGTAGTGTCCTGACCAACAATATGTATTCACAGGTTGAACAGTATGTAGTGTCCTGACCAGCACTACTCACAGGTTGAACAGTATGTAGTGTCCTGACCAACAATATGTACTCACAGGTTGAACAGTATGTAGTGTCCTGACCAGCACTACTCACAGGTTGAACAGTATGTAGTGTCCTGACCAGCACTACTCACAGGTTGAACAGTATGTAGTGTCCTGACCAACAATATGTACTCACAGGTTGAACAGTATGTAGTGTCCTGACCAGCACTACTCACAGGTTGAACAGTTTGTAGTGTCCTGACCAACAATATGTACTCACAGGTTGAACAGTATGTAGTGTCCTGACCAGCACTACTCACAGGTTGAACAGTATGTAGTGCCCTGACCAGCACTACTCACAGGTTGAACAGTTTGTAGTGTCCTGACCAACACTACTCACAGGTTGAACAGTTTGTAGTGTCCTGACCAACAATATGTAATCACAGGTTGAACAGTATGTAGTGTCCTGACCAGCACTACTCACAGGTTGAACAGTATGTAGTGCCCTGACCAGCACTACTCACAGGTTGAACAGTTTGTAGTGTCCTGACCAGTACTACTCACAGGTTGAACAGTGTGTAGTGTTCTGACCAACACTACTCGCATGTTGAACAGTATGTAGTGTCCTGACCAGCACTACTCACAGGTTGAACAGTATGTAGTGCCCTGACCAGCACTACTCACAGGTTGAACAGTTTGTAGTGTCCTGACCAGTACTACTCACAGGTTGAACAGTGTGTAGTGTTCTGACCAACACTACTCGCATGTTGAACAGTATGTAGTGTCCTGACCAGCACTACTCGCATGTTGAACAGTATGTAGTGTCCTGACCAGCACTACTCACAGGCTGAACAGTATGTAGTGTCCTGACCAGCACTACTCACAGGTTGAACAGTTTGTAGTGTCCTGACCAACAATATGTACTCACAGATTGAACAGTATGTAGTGCCCTGACCAGCACTACTCACAGGTTGAACAGTATGTAGCGTCCTGACCAGTACTACTCACAGGTTGAACAGTATGTAGTGCCCTGACCAGCACTACTCAAAGGTTGAACAGTATGTAGTGTTCTGACCAGCACTACTCACAGGTTGAACAGTTTGTAGTGTCGTGACCAACAATATGTACTCACATGTTGAACAGTATGTAGTGTTCTGACCAGCACTACTCACAGGTTGAACAGTGTGTAGTGGCCTGACCAGCACTACTCACATGTTGAACAGTATGTAGTGTCCTGACCAGCACTACTCACAGGTTGAACAGTTTGTAGTGTCGTGACCAACAATAGGTACTCACAGGTTGAACAGTCTGTAGTGTCCTGACCAGCACTACTCACAGGTTGAACAGTATGTAGTGTCCTGACCAGCACTACTCACAGGTTGAACAGTATGTAGTGTCCTGACCAGCACTACTCACAGGTTGAACAGTATGTAGTGTCCTGACCAGCACTACTCACATGTTGAACAGTATGTAGTGTCGTGATCAACAATAGGTACTCACAGGTTGAACATTATGTAGTGTCCTGACCGGCACTACTCACAGGGTGAACAGTATGTAGTGTCCTAATCAGCACTACTCACAGGTTGAACAGTATGTAGTGTCCTGACTAGCACTACTCACAGGTTGAACATTATGTAGTGTCCTGATCAGCACTACTCACAGATTGAACAGTGTGTAGTGTCCTGACCAGCACTACTCACAGGTTGAACAGTTTGTAGTGTCGTGACCAACAATAGGTACTCACAGGTTGAACAGTCTGTAGTGTCCTGACCAGCACTACTCACAGGGTGAACAGTATGTAGTGTCCTGATCAGCACTACTCACAGGTTGAACAGTGTGTAGTGTCCTGACCAGTACTACTCACAGGTTGAACAGCATGTAGTGTCCTGACCAACAATAGGTACTCACAGGTTGAACAGTATGTAGTGTCCTGACCAGCACTACTCACAGGTTGAACAGTATGTAGTGTCCTGACCAGCACTACTCACAGGTTGTTTAACAGTATGTAGTGTTCTGACCAGCAATAGGTACTCACAGGTTGAACAGTCTGTAGTGTCCTGACCAACAATAGGTACCCACAGGTTGAACAGTTTGTAGTGTCGTGACCAACAATAGGTACTCACAGGTTGAACAGTATGTAGTGTCCTGACCAGCACTACTCACATGTTGAACAGTATGTAGTGTCCTGACCAACAAAAGGTACTCACATGTTGAACAGTATGTAGTGTCCTGACCAGCACTACTCACATGTTGAACAGTATGTAGTGCCCTGACCAGCACTACTCACAGGTTGAACAGTATGTAGTGTCCTGACCAGCACTCCTCACAGGTTGAACAGTATGTAGTGTCCTGACCAGCACTACTCACAGGTTGAACAGTATGTAGTGTACTGACCAGCACTACTCACAGGTTGAACAGTGTGTAGTGTCCTGACCAGTACTACTCACAGGTTGAACAGTATGTAGTGTCCTGACCAACAATAGGTACTCACAGGTTGAACAGTGTGTAGTGTCCTGACCAGCACTACTCACAGGTTGAACAGTATGCAGTGTCCTGACCAGCACTTCTCACAGGTTGAACAGTATGTAGTGTCCTGACCAGCACTACCCACAGGTTGAACAGTTTGTAGTGCCCTGACCAGCAATACTCACAGGTTGAACAGTATGTAGTGTCCTGACCAGCACTACTCACAGGTTGAACAGTTTGTAGTGTCCTGACCAGCACTACTCACAGGTTGAACAGTTTGTAGTGTCGTGACCAACAATAGGTACTCACAGGTTGAACAGTCTGTAGTGTCCTGACCAGCACTACTTATAGGTTGAACATTATGTAGTGTCCTGATCAGCACTACTCACAGATTGAACAGTGTGTAGTGTCCTGACCAGCACTACTCACAGGTTGAACAGTTTGTAGTGTCGTGACCAACAATAGGTACACACAGGTTGAACAGTCTGTAGTGTCCTGACCAGCACTACTCACAGGGTGAACAGTATGTAGTGTCCTGATCAGCACTACTCACAGGTTGAACAGTGTGTAGTGTCCTGACCAGTACTACTCACAGGTTGAACAGTATGTAGTGTCCTGACCAACAATAGGTACTCACAGGTTGAACAGTGTGTAGTGTCCTGACCAGCACTACTCACAGGTTGAACAGTATGCAGTGTCCTGACCAGCACTACTCACAGGTTGAACAGTATGTAGTGTCCTGACCAGCACTACCCACAGGTTGAACAGTTTGTAGTGCCCTGACCAGCACTACTCACAGGTTGAACAGTATGTAGTGTCCTGACCAGCACTACTCACAGGTTGAACAGTTTGTAGTGTCCTGACCAGCACTACTCACAGGTTGAACAGTTTGTAGCGCCCTGACCAGCACTACTCACAGGTTCAACAGCAGGTAGTGTCCTGACCAACAATATGTACTCACAGGTTGAACAGTATGTAGTGTCCTGACCAGCACTACTCACAGGTTGAACAGTATGTAGTGCCCTGACCAGCACTACTCACAGGTTGAACAGTTTGTAGTGTCCTGACCAACACTACTCACAGGTTGAACAGTTTGTAGTGTCCTGACCAACAATATGTAATCACAGGTTGAACAGTATGTAGTGTCCTGACCAGCACTACTCACAGGTTGAACAGTATGTAGTGCCCTGACCAGCACTACTCACAGGTTGAACAGTTTGTAGTGTCCTGACCAGTACTACTCACAGGTTGAACAGTGTGTAGTGTTCTGGCCAACACTACTCGCATGTTGAACAGTATGTAGTGTCCTGACCAGCACTACTCACAGGTTGAACAGTATGTAGTGCCCTGACCAGCACTACTCACAGGTTGAACAGTTTGTAGTGTCCTGACCAGTACTACTCACAGGTTGAACAGTGTGTAGTGTTCTGACCAACACTACTCGCATGTTGAACAGTATGTAGTGTCCTGACCAGCACTACTCGCATGTTGAACAGTATGTAGTGTCCTGACCAGCACTACTCACAGGTTGAACAGTATGTAGTGTCCTGACCAGCACTACTCACAGGTTAAACAGTTTGTAGTGTCCTGACCAACAATATGTACTCACAGATTGAACAGTATGTAGTGCCCTGACCAGCACTACTCACAGGTTGAACAGTATGTAGCGTCCTGACCAGTACTACTCACAGGTTGAACAGTATGTAGTGCCCTGACCAGCACTACTCACAGGTTGAACAGTATGTAGTGTTCTGACGAGCACTACTCACAGGTTGAACAGTTTGTAGTGTCGTGACCAACAATATGTACTCACATGTTGAACAGTATGTAGTGTTCTGACCAGCACTACTCACAGGTTGAACAGTGTGTAGTGGCCTGACCAGCACTACTCACATGTTGAACAGTATGTAGTGTCCTGACCAGCACTACTCACAGGTTGAACAGTTTGTAGTGTCGTGACCAACAATAGGTACTCACAGGTTGAACAGTCTGTAGTGTCCTGACCAGCACTACTCACAGGTTGAACAGTATGTAGTGTCCTGACCAGCACTACTCACAGGTTGAACAGTATGTAGTGTCCTGACCAGCACTACTCACAGGTTGAACAGTATGTAGTGTCCTGACCAGCACTACTCACATGTTGAACAGTATGTAGTGTCGTGACCAACAATAGGTACTCACAGGTTGAACAGTATGTAGTGTCCTGACCGGCACTACTCACAGGGTGAACAGTATGTAGTGTCCTGATCAGCACTACTCACAGGTTGAACAGTGTGTAGTGTCCTGACCAGCACTACTCACAGGTTGAACAGTTTGTAGTGTCGTGACCAACAATAGGTACTCACAGGTTGAACAGTCTGTAGTGGCCTGACCAGCACTACTCACAGGGTGAACATTATGTAGTGTCCTGACCAGCACCACTCACAGATTGAACAGTATGTAGTGTCCTGACCAGTACTACTCACAGGTTGAACAGTTTGTAGTGTCGTGGGTGGCGCTCGTTCAGGAACTCGAGCACGGTGCGGGCGTCGTTGCGGTAGAATTTCTCGATGTCGTTTGCGGGGTATCCCATGGCGATAATTCGCTGAGTGATGTCTGCATCAGTCAGCGTCAAGGAAACGTCAGCCAAAACACGCACACGCACACACGCACACGCACACGCACACGCACACACGCGCACACGCACGCGCACGCGCACACACACACACACACACACACACACACACACACACACACACACACACACACACACACACACACACACACACGCACACGCACGCGCACGCGCACGCGCACGCGCACGCGCACGCGCACGCGCACGCACACGCACACGCACACGCACACGCACACGCACACGCACACGCACACGCACACGCACACGCACACGCACACGCACACGCACACGCACACGCACACGCACACGCACACGCACACGCACACGCACACGCACACGCACACGCACACGCACACGCACACGCACACGCACACGCACACGCACACGCACACGCACACGCACACGCACACGCACACGCACACGCACACGCACACGCACACGCACACGCACACGCACACGCACACGCACACGCACACGCACACGCACACGCACACGCACACGCACACGCACACGCACACGCACACGCACACGCACACGCACACGCACACGCACACGCACACGCACACCACACACACACACACACACACACACACACACACACACACACACACACACACACACACACACACACACACACACACACACACACACACACACACACACACGCACACGCACACGCACACGCACACGCACACGCACACGCACACGCACACGCACACGCACACGCACACGCACACGCACACGCACACGCACACGCACACGCACACGCACACGCACACGCACACGCACACGCACACGCACACGCACACGCACACGCACACGCATACGCACACACGCGCGCGCGCATACACACACGCACGCACACGCAGAAGAGAAATGCTTCAAACGTCTGTCGCAAAGTCTACCCCTACCCCCCCCCCCCCCCCCCCCACACTGCCCGGGCAAGATTGAATTTGAATGACTGCTTTACAATTATGAAGTTCGGAAATGAGAAGTAAAGAAGACAATATTTGAATGAGTGTTACTAGGATTTTGTCTGATCTGTAAGTTAAAATGTTAGATACGAATGCACACTACCTGGTCATTTGGTGAATTTCATTGAAATGAAATACAAATCGGAGTTTTAGCACTGTAGATCACTTGGCACGAAACATCAGCAGACGTGATGATACACCATGACAAACCATGACATGACAAACCATGACATGACAAACCATGACATGACAAACCATGACATGACAAACCATGACATGACAAACCATGACATGACAAACCATGACATGACAAACCATGACATGACAAACCATGACATGACAAGCCATGACATGACAACCCATGACATGACAAACCATGACATGACAAACCATGACATGACAAACCATGACATGACAAACCATGACATGACAAACCATGGCAAATTCCAACAACAAACCAAAACCAGCATCAACACCCCATCACTCTCATACATACACCCACCCTCCAATTCCCCACAATCCCCCCCCCCCCCCTTCCCCCCTTCCCGGCGGTCAGAGGATACATGAGAGATCCAGGTTGAACTTCCCCTCCTCAAAGCGCTTCTTGTTCTTGGAGACCATGGTTTTGATGACGTTTGAGGAGGCCATGGTCGCGTGTGGCCGGCACGGCCCGGCCGCGGTCTACTGCGCCTGCGCGGAGACAGGGAGGTCAGAGGTCTGCTGCAACTCACCAGATGTGCCGGTCAATGTGCGTGCATTTGTCCACCATTGCAGCTCAGTTGGGAGAGCGCTAGGCTTCTGACCTCACCCGTTGTGGCCGGCCGGGTTCGAGTCGCTTCTGCGCTCGCTATTTGCCCCTGACTGAGACGGCCTGTGGACGGTGGCAGCGGTCACACTCAAGGTCAGGTGACGTCAGTGAGCGGGGCGGGCCGTGTCCAGGTATGTCAGGCATGTCAAACTTTGCCTCTAAATTCTGCCGGATGCCAGGAATTGCCTGATCGGATTGGTAGTGGCCAGGGGCTGCGCAACAAGCTCTGCTTAGCGCGGGTGACATCGGAAATCCAACCATACAAAAGGTTCAAAATAAATCGATTAAAAAAAATGGCAACAGGGGGGGGGGCTGAAGAAAATTACCTGCCCCCTTCTGCTGGAAGTTTTATGTGATTGGAGCAAGATGATCAACAAGGATCATCTTGATCAACACAACACAACACGGATCAACATGAGAAGAAGAAAAATGAGCACACACGGAGGTCTGTACAAATTTATTTTTGACTTTTGGGTAGAGGTCACTGACTTAGGAGGCTCAGGGGGGACCAAAACTCAAAGGAGGGGAACCAAATTTGGTAGCATATTCTTTGTGTAAAGCAGCGCCCCATTTTGGATGGGCAGCTTGCATGGAGATAAAGCTTTTTGGGGAGACACCCTATTGCGTATGCATATATGGGAAACTGGGCTCAAGTCTCAGCCTAAAGTACTTTAGCATAACATATTTTTAGTGTCCCAGGGTTATCCATGGCCCGATGATGGTATCGGTGGCTGGGTTGTAACCTGAATACGCACAAACTTTGTGGGAGGTTTTAAAAAGTTTTGGGTTTAATTTTTGGAAAAGTACCAATTTTCTTTCCCTAAATCACTGCAGAAATTTTGAATGTTGAGAATTTGGAGGTTCCGCCTTACGATTAATTTGTATTGCATTATTGTCACATTCTGGCCCTGTTTGGAAAGTCAAGTCTCAGTCTATTTGTTATGCTTGTCAGCCATTTGCACCTGCAGACTAAAAAAAAAAAATAGTCAAAGTGAAAAATTTACAGTCAAAGTTTGCAAATCCAAAATTACCCAAAAAATACTGGTATTAAAAAAAAATTCCCACGCTGGGGGAAAAAATTTGTTCTGCAAACTTAGCTAGTGGAGCCACTTTTTTACACCTGCCCGGACTTGAATGAGGCATTTGATACTGTCTGGCAGACATTGCTGTTCAGGAGACTGCAGGGGGACACACCAGTACACACCAGTACACACGCTCAGACTGAAACTTCCCTGACAAGAACTGGCAGGGAAAACTTCCCTGAAACTTCCCTGACAAGAACAGCATGTTTGGCAAATATACCACAAAAAAAAAATAGACTCAGCATCACATACAAGTGGAGTACTGCATGGCTTTGTACTCATCAGCTGCCAGACTGCTAAGCTCTACAATTTTCACCAAGTCACCTTAAACCCTGGTAAATAATCTTAGGAGCTCTGTGAGTTTGTGAATGAAAAACTGTGGGAGAAACTACAGGCAGAAAGCTTGACAAACACACCAGCAATGAGTGGCCCCATACAGCAAGGGGGTCCTAGGATTGGCAGCTTTTGGGTGTCTGTGTGGGGTGTAAGATCGATCTCCCCGTACTCAGATGAATATCAGAAAGCGATCTTTCAGTGTGAGATGCATTGACGCTTGGAATCAGCTTCCTGACCATGTTGTCTCTGCGTGTGACCTGTCCATTTTCAAAGCAAAGCTTGCTGAATGCCTAGGCGATGCTCTGTATAGGTACCATCGATAATTAATCAACCATCTTGACACATAGCTATACTTCATATTGCATAGTAATGACATTGAGATAGTGTCTGTGCAGATGCACTAATCCAGTCCATGTAACATGTTTGTTGCCTCTGGACTGGCGCATCATTTGTTACACGGGTTCCTTTCCGGTCCTGTCCGCTCCTTATAGGCCAGGACCGTCTAAAGGAACCCCAACAGGTGAGTGTTTGGGTGTTTTCCACTCCCTTATTTTCCACTCCTGATTTATAAGCTATGTCAGTTTTCTACTCCTATGATAGTGTTCCAGTGGATCATTTCAACCTCTTACACTTAACACTTTCTAACATTTTGCATCGATAACATTACAATATTTGTGTGAATCCTCAGCGTCTGCGCCATCAACGACTGGAACTTGCTACCCCTGTCGGTTGTGGAGGCCTTGTCACTCAACCTCTTCAAATCCCAACTTGACCAATACTGGGCCCCCATCATGTACCAAATTCCTACCCAAGACTGAGCCTTGATCACCAGTAACGAGCTTCACGAGAACAGGACCTACAGGCATGTGCCTTTCAAAATTCCTGATAGTGTAAGGTAAGGTAAGGTGAAGCTTCTAATTCCAACATACAATCAGATTATAAGTTGATGTTGGAATTTGGATGTTAAGATAAACTTCCTTAAGTGTTTCCAAATCATTCCAATCATGCTTAAAATATACCATTGTCATATCTTAACCTTAATGTCATTTCGCAACAACAAAAACTCACACCTATTGGAATGCACACCATGTCACCCCAATCACCCAGTGCACACTTCTCTTAACCACCTAACCATGCATCACACCGAAACTGATTGCATTTGTAAGTCAAATGCTCGGATAGCAACAAGCATCATCTGTAAAAAATACATCATAAGACAATAATACGGAAACCATGGGGATTAAAAACTAATTTGTCATTGCTGATCCTAACAAATTTTATAAAAATGATAGTAAAATGTGCTTTATCACTTACCTAAGCTCTAAGTACTAACTTCAACACGACAACCGACCCATGCAAATCACAGCCATCAACGCGACAAACCACGGTAGATAAAATACGCGACAAACAAGGGAGGCCGAGACATATTGCTTATGGCGCTCTAGTTTCATTTGTGGTGCGAGTCAATCTTCTGCAGTACGTGAATTATTTTGACGTTTATTATTAATTAAAGTAAGCAAAAAAATATATGATAATATCTTAACTTTATTTATGCCAAAACCTGGTATATTTACAAATAGAAATGAATTTAGAAATTTTTTACTGTCAATTTTGACATTGGATGCACACAATTTTTAATTTATATTATTTTGACGTCAGCAAAATTTCCAATTGCTTGATCTTGTCCTCCTTTTGTTCATCTGGATTGTTGATAATTTGACCATGCTGACGTTAGAATGCACAAGTATCACGTGTTATTCCATTCCCATGCTTCATGTGTGTGGGGTTTTGTATGTGTATTTGATTTGGGGCTAGGAAAATAAGCAAGAGGTGCTTTAGTATTTTTTGTTTATAGTGCGCCTTTCTATATGAAGTAAATTTCTTGTAGTTGACGGTTCATACTTAGCTTGCATTGGGACTGGGAAAAGCGCATGAGGGATTTAGCCAGAGGTCAACCAAGGCGGGTGCCTCGCCACAGGGGGGGGGGACGTGCCCCCCCCCCCCCCCATTTGATTTACTGTGGTGTCCCCCATTTTTGAGTCAGGAGGATTATCCCCCAATTTTTCCTGACTGACAAGATTGCTGGAAATCAATGTTCAGTTGTACTTGTTAGTTTGATGTCCCATCACCCCCATGCTCAACATTCCTGTTGCCCCCCCCCCCCCCTGTTCAAATTTGTCCTTGTGTCAGCCTCAGCTAGATTTATATGATTCTGCCCTTGGCATTAAACCCATAAATTTGTCTTAATCCCCAAGCCTGGCACCAACCTAGACCTAGTCGGGAATAACCAGTCACTGTTGCTGTCTGTGTCACTGTTACTGTTGGTCCAATGCTCCTTGAAGGGGAAATCTGCCAGGCAGGCTCTAACTATTCACTTCTAACTGGGATGACCTGTGACTGATTGTAAAGGCTGTGCCCAAGTTGAGGTGATATATGTATAATTGCTAGACAGACTATCCAGATAATCTTTTTTTTCTCTTTTTTTTTTGGGGGGGGCAGGCCATTTTATCATTTTGCCCATACGTTATTTGTGTGACAAGAAATTGAGTGGTTGATCATGGGTTTAGGGTCCCTGTGACAAGCTTTGCTTGGGGCAGGATTTGACCTAAAATCCCCATCCCATCAAAATGTTCAGAAGCTGTTTCAGAAAGACAGTGCTGTGGGTCCTTTCCTTGTCTCCTAACGTCTCTCTCTTTCTCAGACGGACCTGTACATGTGCAACAGATGCCAGCACAACAAGTCAATGCAAGACCAGGAGAGGAGTAAAACCATAGTGAAGAGTGCTTAGGTGAACTTGAGCATCACAAGCCCAGCCATGTCCGGTGACAGCGACCTGCCCGGTGTTTCTCGCCAGGTGGCCGAGGGGGACAGCTCGGCGCTGACTGAGGTGACAGACGCGTCATCCTGCGGTCCTGTGTTAGCCTCTCCGCCAGCACCTGCTGAGGACTGTCAAACATCTGCTGAGGTTCTGCAGACCGGTGCTGAAGCCGCCATGGTTACCATGGACAGTGAGGAGCCAGACGAGGTGCTGCAGATGGCTGATGTGCTGACAGTCGCAGCTGCAAACACAGCTGACGAGGATATGGATGTGACGCCACAGCCTGACGCTGCTGGTGATGCTGAGAGTGGTGGTGGTGGTGGTGCATTCTGTGTACCTGTGGCAGCGGCAGCAGCCAGTGTTGTCGTGCCCTCTCCTGCTGGTGACAGCGTCATTCCTGGCTCTAACCCCAGTGAGACCGAGATCCCAGCGTCTGTCGCTGGGGCTGCCAGTACGGCCGATACTTCCATCAGTGAAGGCCAGTGTCCAGGCCCCGTTCCCGATCCTACCCGACAGTCTGAACAACTGCCTGCAAAACCAGTTCAAACCGGATCAGAACCAGTTCAAACCGGATCGGAACCGGATCAATCCAGTTCATCGAGATCATCCAACTCAAACGACTCACCGGTAGAGAGCTCGCAGTCGGAAGCGCCGTCAGCGGCGTCTACAACGGACGTTACCATGGCAACGGTGAACCCGGCGCCGCCAGTGTCTCTGCCGGCCGGCGGCGGCAGCTCTAGTTCTGCCGGCAGCCGAGAGATGGCGGTGTCGGGTGCGCTGGCCATGCTGTCGGGGTATAACTCTGACGGGGACGGCGTCTCGGACGGAGAGAGTGCAGGTGAGGGGCAGTCCGAAGCTATCGACTTCGTGATTGTCTGAAAACGTGTCACGCGACTTCGTGATTGTCTGAAAACGTGTCACGCGACTTCGTGATTGTCTGAAAACGTGTCGCGCGACTTCGTGATTGTCTGAAAACGTGTCGCGCATTCACTGGTTCTCGGTCGTATGCCTGGAGATGCGAATTGTGAAAGCCTCCGTGTGCTGATGCACCGTCTCCATGGAGATTGTCAGTGTGTGTGTGTGTGTGTGTGTGTGTGCCGTTTAACCCCAGTTCGTCACATTTGAGTGCCGTTTGACCCCAGTTCGTCACATTTGAGTGCCGTTTGACCCCAGTTCACATTTTATTTGTGTTTGACTCCAGTGACGTCATATTTGACTATGATTTGACTTTATTCACGTCACAATTGAGTTTTATTTGACTCCAATGACGTCATTTGTTCAGCGGAGGTCGGTCCGGAGCTGACGGTGGACCGCGAGGGTCTCTACCGTGACTCGCTGGCTGTTCCCTGGAGCGGCGACTCCGAGTCGGACAGCGACTCGGCCGATGACTCGCCAGACAGGTACGGATCGCCAGTGGAGTCTCGAGTCTCGCCAGGCGCCCAGCCAATCAGCTCCGTCGCCTGTGAAATGTGTGGCATTCCTAGGGGATGTTGTTTCGTCTAGCATGGGTTGCCCGTAGTTAGCAATTAACTACGGGTAACTCAGTTAGAGGGGAATTGGAGTTTCGAGGAGTTGGAGTTAATTGGAGTTGGAGTCGCTGTTGGTGGCAATCCCACGCAATATAAAACAATTATTTGGTTTGGTGTTTTCTCTGTTTTACTTACAGCTCAATTTTAAACGCGTTTTTAGTCGAGCGCTAAAGTCCCTGTGTCAAAATGTCACTTCTGTACGTGATTGTAAGCTTCTGTTCGCATGTCCCTCATCTCCTGAACTGTACTGTTGTTACTCTCATTGGAATGCTTGTATGGGCATCGGGTTTCAAAAATCTGGAAAAGTGTCATCTCTATCTCGCCTGCCTGACCGCGCGGCTTACCTTTGTTCTGCAATCTGTACCGTGCCGCAGTTCCTCCAGCTCTTCAGACTCGGAATCGGAGCCGGCTGCCCAAATAGACGACAAGGAGGAGGACGGCGAGACAGATAAAGTCCGTGGCGTCTTCGGGCCCATGACCAAGGGCGAGCTCTGTGAGTGGCAAGTTTGAGAACCACTGGGTTGCTTGGCACGAGCTTTAGTGTGAGTGGCAAGTTTGAGAACCACTGGGCTGCTTGGCACGAGCTTTAGTGTGAGTGGCAAGTTTGAGAACCACTGGGCTGCTTGGCACGAGCTTTAGTGTGAGTGGCAAGTTTGAGAACCACTGGGGTGTGCTGAGACCGGCTTTAGTGTGAGTGGCAAGTTCGAGGACCACATGGCTGTGTTGACACAGGCTTTAGTGCTAGAAGCAAACTTCCCCCTCAATTCAGTTGCGAGGCCGTAAGCCCAACCATCATCTATCTCGATCTTCTGAATCTGAGACTGTGAGGGAAGTCTAACACCGACCTGACCTTGACCCCCTGACCCCCTGATCTGACCCCCTGACCTGACCCCCTGGTCCCCTGACCTGACCCCTGGTCCCCTGACCTGACCCCCTGGTCCCCTGACCTGACCCCCTGGTCCCCTGACCTGACCCCCTGGTCCCCTGACCTGACCCCCTGGTCCCCTGACCTGACCCCCTGGTCCCCTGACCTGACCCCCTGGTCCCCTGACCTGACCCCCTGGTCCCCTGACCTGACCCCCTGGTCCCCTGACCTGACCCCCTGGTCCCCTGACCTGACCCCCTGGTCCCCTGACCTGACCCCCTGGTCCCCTGACCTGACCCCCTGGTCCCCTGACCTGACCCCCTGGTCCCCTGACCTGACCCCCTGGTCCCCTGACCTGATCCCCTGGTCCCCTGACCTGACCCCCTGGTCCCCTGACCTGACCCCCTGGTCCCCTGACCTGACCCCCTGACTTGACCCCCTGACCTGACCCCCCTGACCCGACCCCATGACCGGACCCCCTGACCTGATCTCCTGACCTGACCCCCTGACCTGACCCCCTGACCTGACCCCCTGACCTGACCCCCTGACTCATTGAACTGACCCCCTGACTCATTGAACTGACCCCCTGACTCACTGACCTGACCCCCTGACCTGATGACCTGACCCCCTGACCTGATGACCTGACCTGATGACCTGGCCCCCTGACCTGATGATCTGGCCCCCTGACCTGATGATCTGGCCCCCTGACCTGATGACATGGCCCCCTGACCTGATGACCTGGCCCCCTGACTTGACCCCCTGACCTGACGACCTGACCCCCTGGCCTGACCCCCTGGCCTGACCCCCTGACCTGACCCCCTGACCCCCTGACCTGACCCCTTTACCTGACCCCCTGACCTGACCCTCTGACCTGAACCCCTGACCTGACCCCCTGACCTAACCCGCTGACCTGACCCCCTGACCTGACCCCCTGGCCTGACTCCCTGACCTGACCCCCTGACCTGAGGACCTGACTACCTGACCTGAGGACCTGACCCCCTGACCTGACGACCTGAGTTGACCCCCTGACCTGACCCCCTGACCTGACCCCCTGACCTGACCCCCTGACCTGACCCCTGACCTGACCCCCTGACCTGACCCCCTGACCTGACCCCCTGACCTGACCCCCTGACCTGACCCCCTGATCTGACCCCCTGATCTGACCCTCTGACCTGATGACCTGGCCCCCTGACTTGACCCCCTGGCCTGACACCCTGCCCCCCCCCCCCCCCCCTGGCCTAACCCCCTAACCTGACCCTTGACCTGACCCCCTGACCTGACCCTCTGACCTGAACCCCTGACCTGACCCCCTGACCTGACCCCTGACCTGACCCCCTGACCTAGCCCCCTGATCTGACCCCCTGATCTGACCCCCTGACATGACCCCCTGACCTCACCCCCTGACCTCACCCCCTGACCTCACCCCCTGACCTCACCCCCTGACCTCACCCCCCGACCTCACCCCCTGACCTCACCCCCTGACCTCACCCCCTGACCTCACCCCCTGACCTCACCCCCTGACCTCACCCCCTGACCTCACCCCCTGACCTCACCCCCTGACCTCACCCCCTGACCTCACCCCCTGACCTCACCCCCTGACCTCACCCACTGACTCATTGAACTCACCCCCTGACTCACTGACCTGACCCCCTGACTCACTGACCTGACCCCCTGACTCACTGACCTGACCCCCTGACTCACTGACCACCTGACCTGATGACCTGGCCCCCTGACCTGATGACCTGGCCCCCTGGCCTGACCCCCTGGCCTGACACCCTGGCCTGACACCCTGGCCTGACACCCTGGCCTGACACCCTGGCCTGACACCCTGGCCTGACACCCTGGCCTGACACCCTGGCCTGACACCCTGGCCTGACACCCTGGCCTGACACCCTGGCCTGACACCCTGGCCTGACACCCTGGCCTGACACCCTGGCCTGACACCCTGGCCTGACACCCTGGCCTGACACCCTGGCCTGACACCCTGGCCTGACACCCTGACCCCCTGGCCTGACACCCTGACCCCCTGGCCTGACACCCTGGCCTGACCCCCTGACCTGACCCCCTGACCTGACCCCCTGACCTGACCCTCTGACCTGACCCTCTGACCTGACCCCCTGACCTGAACCCCTGACCTGACCCCCTGACCTGACCCCCTGACCTGACCCCCTGACCTGACCCCCTGACCTGACCCCCTGACCTGACCCGCTGACCTGACCCCCTGACCTGACCCCCTGATCTGACCCCCGGACCTGACCCCCGGACCTGACTCCCTGACCTGACTCCCTGACCTGACTCCCTGACCTGACTCCCTGACCTGGCTCCCTGACCTGACCCCCTGACCTGACCCCCTGACTTGACCCCCTGACTTGACCCCCTGACCTGACGACCTGAGTTGACCCCTTGACCTGACCCCCTGACCTGACCCCCTGACCTGACCCCCTGACCTGACCCCCTGACCTGACCCCCTGACCTGACCCCCTGACCTGAACCCCTGACCTGACCCCCTGACCTGACCCCCTGGCCTGACCCCCTGACCTGACTCCCTGACCTGACCCCCTGACCTGACCCCCTGACCTGACCCCCTGACCTGACCCCCTGACCTGACCCCCTGACCTGACCCCCTGATCTGACCCCCTGACCTGACCCCCTGACCTGACCCCTGACCTGACCCCCTGACCTGACCCCCTGACCTGACCCCCTGACCTGACCCCCTGACCTGACCCCCTGACCTGACCCCCTGACCTGACCCCCTGACCTGACCCCCTGACCTGATCCCCTGACCTGATCCCCTGACCTGACCCCTGACTTGATGACCTGACCCCCTGACCTGATGACCTGGCCCCCTGACCTGATGACCTGGCCCCCTGACCTGATGACATGGCCCCCTGACCTGATGACATGGCCCCCTGACCTGATGACCTGGCCCCCTGACCTGATGACCTGGCCCCCTGACCTGATGACCTGGCCCCCTGACCTGATGACCTGGCCCCCTGACCTGATGACCTGGCCCTCTGACCTGATGACCTGGCCCCCTGACCTGATGACCTGGTCCCCTGACCTGATGACCTGGCCCCCTGACCTGATGACCTGGCCCCCTGACCTGATGACCTGGCCCCCTGACTTGACCCCCTGACTTGACCCCCTGACTTGACCCCCTGACTTGACCCCCTGACTTGACCCCCTGACTTGACCCCCTGACTTGACCCCCTGACTTGACCCCCTGACTTGACCCCCTGACTTGACCCCCTGACTTGACCCCCTGACTTGACCCCCTGACTTGACCCCCTGACTTGACCCCCTGACTTGACCCCCTGACTTGACCCCCTGACTTGACCCCCTGACTTGACCCCCTGACTTGACCCCCTGACTTGACCCCCTGACTTGACCCCCTGACTTGACCCCTGACTTGACCCCCTGACTTGACCCCCTGACTTGACCCCCTGACTTGACCCCCTGACTTGACCCCCTGACTTGACCCCCTGACTTGACCCCCTGACTTGACCCCCTGACTTGACCCCCTGACTTGACCCCCTGACTTGACCCCCTGACTTGACCCCCTGACTTGACCCCCTGACTTGACCCCCTGACTTGACCCCCTGACTTGACCCCCTGACTTGACCCCCTGACTTGACCCCCTGACTTGACCCCCTGACTTGACCCCCTGACTTGACCCCCTGACTTGACCCCCTGACTTGACCCCCTGACTTGACCCCCTGACTTGACCCCCTGACTTGACCCCCTGACTTGACCCCCTGACTTGACCCCCTGACTTGACCCCCTGACTTGACCCCCTGACTTGACCCCCTGACTTGACCCCCTGACTTGACCCCCTGACTTGACCCCCTGACTTGACCCCCTGACTTGACCCCCTGACTTGACCCCCTGACTTGACCCCCTGACTTGACCCCCTGACTTGACCCCCTGACTTGACCCCCTGACTTGACCCCCTGACTTGACCCCCTGACTTGACCCCCTGACTTGACCCCCTGACTTGACCCCCTGACTTGACCCCCTGACTTGACCCCCTGACTTGACCCCCTGACTTGACCCCCTGACTTGACCCCCTGACTTGACCCCCTGACTTGACCCCCTGACTTGACCCCCTGACCTGACCCTCTGACCTGACCCTCTGACCTGAACCCCTGACCTGACCCCCTGACCTGACCCCCTGACCTGACCCCCTGACCTGACCCCCTGACCTGACCCCCTGACCTGACCCCCTGACCTGACCCCCTGACCTGACCCCCTGACCTGAGGACCTGACCCCCTGACCTGACCCCCTGACCTGAGGACCTGACCCCCTGACTTGACCCCCTGACCTGACCCCCTGACCTGACCCCCTGACCTGACCCCCTGACCTGCGACCTGACTTGACCCCTTGACCTGACCCCCTGACCTGACCCCCTGACTTGACCCCCTGACCTGACCCCCTGACCTGTCCCCCTGACCTGACCCCCTGACCTGACCCCCTGACCTGACCCCCTGACCTGACCCCCTGACCTGACCCCCTGACCTGACCCCCTGACCTGACCCCCTGACCTGACCCCCTGACCTGACCCCCTGACCTGACCCCCTGACCTGACCCCCTGACCTGACCCCCTGACCTGATCACCTGACCCCCTGACTTGACCCCCTGTCCTGACCCCCCCCCCCCCCCCCCTGACCTGACTCCCTAACCTGACCCCCTGACCTGACCCCCTGACCTGACCCCCTGAACTGACCCCCTGACCTGACCCCCTGACCTTTCCCCCTGACCTTTCCCCCTGACCTTTCCCCCTGACTTGATCCCCTGACCTGACTCCCTGACCTGACCCCCTGACCTGACCCCCTGGCCTGACCCCCTGACCTGACCCCCTGATCTGACCCCCTGATCTGACCCCTGACCCCCTGACCTGACCCCCTGACCTGACCCCTGACCTGACCCGCTGACCTGACCCCCTGACCTGACCCCCTGACCTGACCCCCTGACCTGACCCGCTGACCTGACTTCCTGACCTGACCCCCTGGCCTGACCCCCTGGACCTGACCCCCTGACCTGACCTGACCCCCTGACCTGACCTGACCCCCTGGCCTGACCCGCTGACCTGACCCACTGACCTACCCCCGTCTCTCCGGCAGGTCTGCTGGATCTGCCTCGCATCGATCACCTCCACATCGCTCTGCCTGAGGAGCAGTGTACCAGGGTCGGAGTTGTCACCAGCGTGGTCGACGCTCTAGGTAGGTCCTACCCCAAACAACAAGCAGTTTGCCCGATGGCCGCATCAGTCTGTGCATACAGCAGCCCGAATTACCGAGTTATCAACAATCAGTGGGGACTAGTTGTGATAATGTATATGCCTTACAAACAGGGATGTGTACTTGCTTCGCCTATTGTATGGTATATCTACCCAAAAGCAGAGCATTACACCTAAACCCGGGAGCATTACACCTCGGAGTGGTACAGATGGGCAGCACCATCGGACCAATGGTCTTTAATATCTTCACCAACGACCTCCCGTGTCACCTCACTGATCACTGCAAAATCGTTTTTTATGCAGACGATTCTGTCCACCATAGCGCGCTGCCGACCGAAGATAATAGCCCGGCCTATCAAACTGTCATCTCGGATTTTTGAGGGTTTTTTTATTTAACATTTTGAGAAATCCAAATACATTTTTTTTTACAAAAAAAAATCCAACAAAAATCAGAATTATCCCAAAACCGGATTATATGTGATCGAGACGTGTTCGGTGAATATGTGTACCAAATTTGAAGTCGATATCTTCAAAAATAACTGACTTATGAGTCATAAGTCAGTTATTTTGTATGACCTTTAAATGACAGAAATCGACCACCTCTCACAGCATTACTATGCATAAAGAACGCATTTCCGTGTTTGCTTTTTACTTCTTTTTATATGGAACAAACAATGTTCTAAGGTCATTTTGTCGCGTTCTAGAAGAAAAACAAACCCATAAACATGTGTTACAACGCCTAATGACTGTAATCTGCAGTTTGACCTCGTGACCTCGGATGACCTTGAACTGACCCAAGGTCATAAACAGCTTAGAAGGGTACTTAGAAGTGTCAGACACACGAATCATACCGATTTATCGACTGCTTATGCGTTTAATATCGCAATTTTTCACGACAATTCCATCCATCGAGACCTTGTGACACGGTCAAACATTTTGTACTTGACCTGACCTGTGACGTCATCGATGACCCCGAGGTCAACAATATTACGTTTCCCTCGATAAATTTCATATCGAATGCCGTTTGAATTTTTACATTCGGTCCAGTAGTTCCGGAGATCCGGGGGGAGCAAAAAATAGCCCCCCCCCCCCCCCCCCCCCACCAGTAAGTCGCGTTATAAAATATACCCAGTAACTCGCGGGTTAAAAGCACACCCTGCCAACGCCGACATGTCATTGTTCGGTACGCCCGCTGCCGTCAAAAAAGTATCGGACTAGCGTAATTGTTAATGGCATTCGTCTGACACCGGCAGACCCCATGAACACTCGGAGTGACAATTGATTATTCTCTCACCATGGAAAAACAAACAGCCAAAGTCGGGCGACGCTGCTATGGAAATATGTTAGCAACTCAAAAGTTCGAAATATGTTAGCAACTCAAAAGTTCGCAAACACTGTTCCAACATCAACCGTTAGGACGTTAGTTCAGACTTTGGTTTTCCCCATACTGCTTACCAGCCTGGGCGCCACCGACACGTATTTTACGCCAACGTATCAAAAAGTTACCAACTGCGACACGCGTTGTGACCAAGAAACGCAAACACGATCGTCACAATTCCGAGGCACACCGGCAGCTCAACTGGTTGCCGTTCAATGCGGTCGGTCATCCAACAAAGAGACTACATCCTTATCTATCTATAGACTGATCCACCATGCAGACGCACCAGACAACCTGAAGTCCCTCATAGAGTACCGTGCCGACGTATCCGAGCGCACCACCCGTGCATCCTCTGACTCGGCCCTGAACACGCGCCGGTGCAGATTAAACATCACACAGAGAACAGTGCCGGTCCGTCCCCTTCAGACTTGGAACGGTCTCCCCAGCGACGTGAGGCGGACAGGTAGCTCCGGCGTATTCAAGCGGCGCCTCGGGGCGGTATTCACTCGGCGGCCCTGATCACGACTTCAGTCACGATATGGTTTACTGATTGTGTGTTATTGTCAGAGTGGTTATTGATTCGACTCTGATTGAATCGATTGGAATCGTTCAATCAAAATCCCTTGAATCAAAGAAGAATCTATTCACCACCGGATTTTTTATTCATGAATCATGATTGAATCAAAACCCGCATAGAAAGAAGGCTGATTGAATAAAAAAAAGACTGTGCAATGCTATTTCAATGGCGAGTCAAACGTGATTTGATCAAAAAAATGTTTTGATTGTTTTAATCGGAAAGAATCATTTCTCAAAATGGTTATCCATGAATCTGTATGTATGTATGTATGTATGTATTTACATCGTGCCATCGGTCCATGCACACATGGCTATTCTGATTGGCGAGTCAATTCGACGAACATTAGGACAAGAGGCGCGCGCACACACACACACACACACACATGTATACACACACACACATGTATACATTCCTGCTGCATCTCACTTCCGGTCACATCTAATCATTATCAGTCCCACTCTGCTTTGTGAGCAGATGCTCTCGGAGCTCGGGTCTAAAGCGCCGCGGACCCATATCGCGGAGACTTTGCGGCAGAGCGTTGTAAGCTGTGACGGCTGAAAACAGAAAGCGGCGTCGTCCCGAGTCTGTGCGTATCACGGGTCTGTCCAGCCGGTCGGCCTGTCTGGTCACGCGGTGGTGAATATCGCCGCGAGTCACCAGGCTATTGTACAGCGACTCTGGCTGGCCGGCGGACACAATTTGTTTTAACAAAGTCAGCGAATGGTACTGGTGCAGATTTCCCACCGTCAACCAATTCAGGTCTTTCAGCACGTCACTGATGTGATCGTACTTACGACGGCCGGAGATGACTCGTGCGCCAAAGTTAAGCATTTTCTGCAGCCGTGCCATTTGTGTGATGCCGCATACACCATACACACTGATACAGTATCGTAAGGTTGATACAACGGTGACTGAATCATTCATATTCCAAAATGAATCGTGATTGAATCCTTCAAAAGGTGAAGCAATAACCAGTCTGGTTATTGTCGTATGTATTTTACTTTATGGTACAGTGTGTTTAGTTTATTTTCCACGTGAATGACAATGCGCTTTTGCACGATGACACCACCCCTATTGCAGTATATGAATGACACTGGTGTTAAAAGCCAACCTGTGTTGCATCCCAGAACGATGCGCAATAAATACATAAATAAACCCATGTATTATCATAAAAACTGAATTCCTACCCAAAGCCATGGATGTGTACCCAGAGCCATTAATTTCCACCCAAAGTCGTAACTGTCCGCCCAAACTCGTGACTTTCCACCGAAGACCGTAAGTCCCCTCTTTGACCAGCCCCTCCCCCCAAGTAATGTCTTATGTCCTCAGCAGTATATGGTTTTCGCCCCGGCCTATCTACGGAGGCGGCTATGCTTGACGCTGTCCTATACGCGACTGATAACATGGATAGAGGTATGGTGACGTCACTGGTCACCGCCGACACATCAAAGGCGTTCGACAGCGTTGAGCATGGCCGTCTTCTGGAGAAGCTGGGGTGGTACGGCATCGATGCGGAGTGGTTTGGTGCATGGCTGCGGGGTCGCACACAGTCGCTGCGGGGCGGAACTGGAGTTCTTGATGTGACTCATGGGGTGGTCCAGGGTTCGATCCTCGGACCAGTCCTCTTCCTGGTCTTTACAAACGACCTGACGCAGCACATACCGCACGGGAAGATGATCCTGTACGCGGACGACGCCCAGTTTCTTGACGCTGACCTGCCCCTGAACATTTCAGAGCTCAAAATACGCATAGAGAAAAATCTGTCGATAGCAAATAACTGGTTCACTCAAAACAGTCTCAAAATCAACCCTCTCAAAACCGAAATGGTTATCATTAAGTCGCGGCGGATCATCACCGACCCGCATTTCTCAGTCGCTTTCGGCAAGTCATATAAAACCGTCACAAAGCGTAAAGATTCTGGGCGTCACCGTCGATTCGTGCCTCTCGTGGGAGCTGCAGATATCGGCCATCGTGCGCCGGTTACGGTATTCTCGTTGGACTCGCAAGGATGAGATACCGTCTCCCCACCGAAACTAAACGGCTGCTGATCGAAGCACTTGTGTTCCCCCATGTGCGCTACTGCCTGTCCGTCTGGGGAAGCTGCACCGCGACACAGAAACACCGCGTGCAAAAAGCTTTGAACTTTGGCGCCCGTATCGTCAGTAATATTGGGTGCCGTGACCGAGTGACACCCGTGCTGCGTGAGCTGGGATGGCTCAAAATTGACGACCTGATATGCGAACGCGATGTCATGTTCATACGAGACATCCTCACAGCCACTCGTGCACCGGAGATTCTGCGAGAGCGTGTAGTTCGCCGCTCCGAAGTCTCCGCTCGTGCCACTCGGGCAACTACCGATGAGCTGCTGCAGCTGCCGCGTGTCCGAACCGAGTTTGGCCGTCGTTCTTTTGTATTTCGCGCATCCAATGCATGGAACAGGCTACCCGCAGAGGTGCGTGCGTCAGCCGCCAAGAGCAGCGGTGCCTTTAAACCTGCCTTGACCTATCACCTGTCAAGCAGGTAAATGTTAACTTGTGTCGAAATGTGTCGTGTCGTAAGCCTAGTTTTAAACATTTGTGTATTATATGTTCATCGACGTGGTTGCTAGAAAACCCACATTGTGGAAGCACCTAAATACATACATACATACATGTGCCATCAGTGGTGGTTCAGTCGGCGCCCGGCTCCCCGGCGTTGGATATCGACTCCGTGCTGTTCCTGGAGCGTGGCGGCCGGCCGCTGGGCCGCGTATATGACGTCATGGGACCGGTGGCCGAGGCCGCCTACTGCGTCCGCTTCAACTCGCCCCAGGTTAGTCACCGCTGGGCCGCGTATATGACGTCATGGGACCGGTGGCCGAGGCCGCCTACTGCGTCCGCTTCAACTCGCCCCAGGTTAGTCACCGCCGGCCGCTGGGCCGCGTGTATGACGTCATGGGACCGGTGGCCGAGGCCGCCTACTGCGTCCGCTTCAACTCGCCCCAGGTTTGTCACCGCCGGCCGCTGGGCCGCGTGTATGACGTCATGGGACCGGTGGCCGAGGCCGCCTACTGCGTCCGCTTCAACTCGCCCCAGGTTTGTCACCGCCGGCCGCTGGGCCGCGTGTATGACGTCATGGGACCGGTGGCCGAGGCCGCCTACTGCGTCCGCTTCAACTCGCCCCAGGTTAGTCGCCGCTGGGCCGCGTGGATGACGTCATGGGACCGGTGGCCGAGGCCGCTTCAACTCGCCCCAGGTTAGCGACCCCTGCTGCTGCAGCTGGCAAAGCAAGGCTAGGCCAACTTGCTGCTGCTGCCAGGGTCTGGTAGCTGATGCCGCCCATGTAGCTCAGTCCGGAGAGCGCTGGGCTTCTGACATCACCCGGTAGTGGCAGCCCGGGTTCGAATCGCTTCGGCGCTCGCTATTTACCCTTGACTGGGATGGCCTGCGGCCGGTGGCAGCGGTCGCAATGAATGTTAGGTGACGTCAGAGGGCGGGGCGGACCGTGTCCAGGTATGTCGAGCACGTAAAACTTTCGCCTCTAAATTCATTTCAATTTTTTTAAGTGTTGACACTAACTGGCATGTGACGGCTGCCAACTTTCTAAAAAGGTACTTTGATAACCTGCAATAACTTGAATAGCATGAATGTCACCAAAGGATTGTCTCCAAGATCTTTACATGTGTTAGTACTTCAACTTGAGTTAAGCTTTCACTTGCAGTCAACGAAAGCACCTTAAACCCCAAATCATCACCATCATCATGCAATCAATGAAAGGAGTTATATCCATGTTTTCAGCTTTCTTTATCATAATTGCTTCCTGCTACCCACAAAATGTCAAACTAATTTAATATTATGTTTTCTTTATGTGTGGACTCCAGTTGATTGATTGATGTCATGTGTGGGTGTGTTGTGTGATTAAAGTGGCAGCTCCAGTATTCCAGTTTGACTGTGGCTCCTCCCCGCAGGAGATTGACGAGTTCGGCATAAAACCCGGAGCCGACGTGTATTACGCTCCCGGCTCTGCGGAATACAGCCACTTTGTGTTCGTCGAGGCCTTGAAAAAGTGAGTAGCACTTTTGAGTAGTGGGCAGTCACCTTTTCAGCTATGGGAAACAAACTGCAACTCCGAATCAGCTGACACCGGCATGTGAGCTATTGTGGAATAGCACGTGTCTGTTCCAGTTCTAGGGAGCGCACTTCCACCCGCCTCCGTAGCGCAGTAGGCAGCGCGTCAGTCTCATAATCTGAAGGCCGTGAGTTCGATCCTCACCGGGGGCACTGCTTTTCGCTCTTCCCAGCCGCATGGGACTTACGAGCGAGCGCGAAGTCCACACGAGCGAGCGCGAATTCCTTCCGTGGTGTATGGGAAAAATCTGATTATGAGCGACCCGTGGCGACGCTTTTGAGAAGCTCATATTTATGCAACCGCAAGTCCGATTGACACGCTTGGTGTTTGGTTAGGAACCCCTCAACCGCCGCCTTCCCACCAGTCGGGGGTGGGGTGTGCACGTGCGCAGGACTGGAGATCACTTTCTGAGTATGGGGGTTCCCAGTCTGGATGGGGCCCACCAGAGGCAGGGGCCCAGGGCATAGGCGGATCCAGAACGGGTGGTTGCGGGGGAGGCAAATCCCAAAAAGTATCACACAATTATGAAAACCCATAGGATTTCGCTTGCTTAGACATTGATAGCTGATTTTTAATTAAAAAAAATCCTTAGTAGAAGCTGCCTAGATTTTCTTATTTATCAAGAAACTTTTCAATTTTTCGCCGATTCCAGGCGCTTTGGGGGAGGATGGACCCTTGTTGACACCCCCTCCTCTGGATCCGCCCATGCCCCTGGAGGTAGTGGCGGAAGTTCTTGAGCGGGGGGGTCAGGGAAATGTTGATGACCGGGGGGGGGGGGGGGGGGTCAGCGAGAAGTTGTTGCGAGAGAAAGTAAATCGATTTTCAAGTCGTGATTTTTGGGAAGGGCAAAACATACTTTTGCCCACCGATTTGATTTTTCGTTTGTGGGGGGGGGGCAATTGCCCATTTTGCCCCACCGTAGAAGTAGATTCGCCGCCAGTGCCCCGGAGCATCAGGGCCTTTTGCATCACCTGGCTATATATCTATCTCTATATGTATATATGTATTCCTTGCTATGTGAGGGCCCATATCAGGTCTTATATGCCAGTCTGGCAAGATCCCCAGCCAGTCTGAGAGCCCAATGCCAACCTGAAGCGGTTCTTGTCTCTCCAAAAATTGATCTCTGTCTGTCTAAGAGGGCCCATCAGGCCCTAGAAGGCCCTATACCGACCTTGGAGGACCCATCAAGGCCCCTCAGACCGGCGGCGAGCCCTGTCAGGTCAACCGATGGTCCTCTCAGGCGCTGAGGGTCCTGTCTTACCGAATTAAGGCCCTGCCAGGCCGACATAGAGCCCATGCAGATTGAGAGGGCCCACTCAGACTGGCATAGGGCCATCTCAGCCAGGCATTGGGCAATGGGCACGATCAGGTCTTAAAATACGTTTCAGGCCAAACCAGGGACCATCAGACCGAAATACGCTCAGACCATCAGACCCTCAGGCCGACTGTTCTTCAGGCTGACCAAGGGCCCCTCAAGCTGACCGCGAGCCCCCTAAAGTCGACCGAGGGCTCTCAGCCGACTGAGGGCTCTCAGCCGACTGAGGGCTCTCAGCCGACCGAGGGCCCTGCCAAGTCGATCGAGGGCTCCGTCAAGCCGACGTGGGCCCCTCGGGCCAAACACGGACCCATCAAGCTGACCGAGAACCTCTCAGGCCGAACAAGAGCCCTCAGGCCGACCGGGCCCGCTCAGGCCAACCAGGGGCCCCAAGCCGACCAAGTGTCCATCAAGCCGACCGAGGGCCATATCAGGCCGAGCGAGGGCCCTCCGACCGATCGAAAGCCTCTCATGTCGAACGAGAGCCCCTCAGGCCGGCCGAGGATCCTTTCAGGCTGACTGAGGGCCTCCCAGAAGGACTGAGGGCTTCCTTAGACCGACTGTGGCCTCGGGCTCTCCCGGATAACCGAGGGCCCCAAAAGCCGACTGAGGGCCCCTCAGGCATCAAGCCGGCTGAGGGACATCTTATGCCGACCGAGGGCTCCTCAGGCTGACTGAGGGCCCCTCAGGCCGGAGGAGGGACATTAAGGTCGACCGAGGGCCCTTCAGACTAAACGATGGTCCCTCGAGCCAACCGAGGGCCCCCTCAGACCGACCAAGTGCCCTCAGCCCGACTGTGGGTCCCATCAGGCAGGTCAAAGGCCATCTCACGCCGACCAAGGGCCATCTTAGGACGACCGAGGGCCTCCTCAGACTGTTTTCAATTCGGTAAGGGAGTCCCTCAGACCGACTGAGGGCACCCTCAGACCGACTGAGGGCACCCTCAGGCCGACCGTAGGCCCCATCACTCCTCAGGCCGACTATGGGCCCCTCAGGACGATTGTGAGCCCCAGGCCGACTCTGGGCCCTCTTAGGCCGGCCAAGGGCCATCTCTATATATGCATGGGCAAGTCCAATGATTGCAGTTTGTGATGGACGAGGCGTGTAGTGGCGAATCTATGACAAACGTGCATCATTGGAAGAGACCAGGAATGTATTTATCGTGCAACCAGGGGCGGAACTTTATATCTCTTTTGGGAGGCCCGAGCCTCCCCCCCCCCCCCATGCTGAACTGAGCCCCCCAATGGTGCTCCGTCTCCCCCCCCCCCCCCCCCCCCCCCTCCCTCCCACAATGTTTTCCAAAATTTGTGCCCCTCTAAAATTTCAAGGACTACCCGTACAGATTGTTATGTTTTGAGTTTTGCGTATTTCATCATATCAAGATGTGATTCCATCTTATTACGAGCAAGCGAGCAGCGCTCGCTCGTCCTTCCGTGGTATATGGGGAAATTCTGAATATGAGCGGCCCGACCCGGCCCGGCTCGTGGCGACGCTTTTGAGAAGCTAATATCTCTGCAACCGCACGTCCGATTGACAAGCGGGTTTCTTTGCTGAGTAGCCCTATCCAACCAAACCTGTTTGAGACCGGTGCCGACTCATGTGGGTCACTACCACTGCACGTGGCGCGTGCCGCGTGCCGCGTGCCGCGTGCCGCGTGCCGCGTGCCGCGTGCCGCGTGCCGCGTGAGGGGCGTTGCAAAGTATTTTCTCGCAAAAACTCCGCAACGGCTGGGCCGATTGTATTCAAATTTGGTGTGTGGTTAGGGAACCCTCAGCCGCCACTTTTCCACAAGTCAGGGGTAGGGGTGCCTCTGCACGTGCGCACGTGCACACCCCTATTCTATATCTCAGGAACGGCTTAGCCGATTGTGTTCAAATTTGGGGTGTGGTTAGGGACTCCTCCGCCGCCACCTCCCCACAAGTCATGGGTCGGGTGCCTCTGCACGTGCGCACGTGCACGCCCCTATTCTATATCTCAGGAACGGCTGAGCCGATTGTTAAAATTTGGTGTGTGGTTAGGGACCTCCAGCCGCCAATTTCCCACAAGTCGGGGGTGGGGTGCCTCTGCACGTGCGCACGTGCGCACCTTTTTTTGTATCTCAGAAACTACTTGCCCTATCGAGTTGAAATTCGCCATACATTTCCTTCGCGCTCGCTCGTTCATCGCCAACTACGGCGCCTTACTGGTAAGTATTCCATCTTAGAAGTATACGAGCATTGCGATTTCATATGCGACTGTTTTTCGATTATGATACCTATAATGGGTAAGTTGGTAGCATGGATTCTTTTCTGGTAACAAGTCCGTAGATACAAGGTGCCAGGATTGTTTTGGAGCTAGGATGTGGAGTGGAAAATTATGGCTAAAAATAAGCATAAAGAGTGGAAAATTCAACCAAAAAACATGTCATCGGCCTTGTCAATACCGAATTTCCCACTCACCAGAAATGGTTATTACCTATGTCAATTCTTATTTGTCTTTCCTCCCACAGGCTGCCCTATCAATACATCCATAAATCGGTATCATGGTTCCAATTATCCAATACATTTTAAAATAAGGAGTGGTAAATTCACAGGAAAACTCGGGAAAGGGGGGGGGGGGAACAATATCCATAGGGTGTCATTTTCCACCCACATTTCCCAATGCTAGGACACTGCAAGGTGCAAGCGTTCAGATTAGCGAATAGCGGAGGGGGACCATGGCGAATTAGCGATCGGAGTACTCTATTTAAATGGTGTCCAATGGCATTTGTTGTAAATTTATTGTTTGCCTGAAATAAAGCTGATAGTTTATGCACATGCAGCCTTTTTGGCTCCCGGGTATTGCAATATCCTAAATATCCAACATCCGTGCTAAAATATTAGTTTGATACGGAGGAACATCGAGGGGATCAAGCCATCAAAGGGAATCGGGTCATTGTGACCAGGGGCCTAGGGGTTCATGGCTCTTCCAGGAGGTTAACCGAGGTCGGCCTGAGGGGTCCTTGGTTGAAGTTGACAGCATGAGCGGGCCTCGTTGGGCCTGGAGGAGAGAGAGAGAGAGAGAGAGATACATTTTTATTTCATTTTCGCTTTACACATCGGACGTACATGTTTGCGATTGGCGCACAAGCGCTCACAGGCACTTAAATCAGGCGCCGCTCGCTACCGACAAGTGCATAAGTCCGCACTCTATTCTCAGGTCACTCATGTGGTCTATTACAATAAGCTCACACTCTACTCTACAATATGTCAAGTACAAACTAACTCGCTAGCTCACACTTCCTAATCAAAATTAAACTCCTACTCACTATGCATTCGCTCTGATCGGCACACACTACTAAATACATCGGAAGAAAGGTCACAAGATAATTCAATATATATATATACACAGATAGGTACCTAGCTACCTATTCGTCATGGTGAACAGTTAACTGATGCTGACCGCACAGCCACTGGCGTCACATGCCGCGGCCCGCTCTGTGCCTAGCCGCTCCAAGTTGGATGTTTTGACTGTCTCCCTCTGAGAATCGAATGTGAGAAACTATTTAAATCTATGGGTTTTGAAGCAAAAGTTTTGAAGGGCGATGGCCACACGCATAGCGATATTTCCTTTGCCCTGTGGCCCGTTTAAGAGTATTTCGGTTTGGTTGGTCGCTGACAGATTGTCAAAGTCCTGATTCAAGAGGAGACTCAGGGTCTGGAAAAGTTCGTCCCTGGGTTCCGCATACCGTGGACAACGTAGTAGGTAATGATCAGTGTCCTCTCTTCTGTGGCCGCACATGCACTCCGGCGATGTAGCCTGGCCGATATAAAACCTATGGGCGTTGAGGGAGGAAGTCTTCAGTCTGATTCTCGTGTGCAAAGTGTTGCCTCTTTTAGAGCCATATGAGTTGAAGGGGCTTGGCTTTACGGGACTCATTAAACGCATAATATTATTTCTGAAGTTCATATGGCTGTCGGGAAGGCGGTATTCTGATGGCAATTCATTCCAGGTTTGTGTGGTGCTGGGTATAAATGAGTGGGAGTAGGCGGCGGTACGTGAGATGGGTTGTGTGATCAAATGATCGTTTGTATTGCGTAGCGGCCTACATGCGACAGTTTCTCTGGCATTTGGGACTATGGCTTTGATGAATTCGGGAATTGTAGGGTCATATACTAACTTGTGGAAAAGCAGGAGCCGATGCGTTCGGCGTCGGTCGGCCACACTACTCCACCCCAGCTCCTTCCTAAGACCATCGACTGGTGTGCGGCGGAACGTGCCGGTGATAAGCCTGGCAGCCCGGTTTTGGGCTTTTTCTAATCGTTTGCTGTCAAACGTGGTCAAGTTTCCGTCATATACAGCGCTGCAATATTCGAGGTGGGGTTGTACGTATACGGTGTATATTTGAAGCAACACGTTTCGCGGGATGTACGGCGCGATTTGATAAAGTGGGCTCAGCGCTCGGTTGAATTTCAGCAGTGTTTCATTCACGTGATGCTTGAATTTTAGATCGGACGAAAATGTTAGGCCAAGGTGCTTGTGTTCATTGGTAGGGCAAATCAGCTGGCCTCCGAAGGTAAGTGTGGGAGCTCTAGCGTTCCTTCGGTTCGAGAAGGTCTGCTGTGCTGTTTTATTTGCATTAAATGTTATCACCCACTTGCTACCATAGTTGTGTATAGCATTCAGGTCGTCCTGTAATTCAAGCTCTTTGGCACGTAAGTTACCAGGCGTATGAGAGCAGTGGAGGGAGCTGTCGTCAGCAAAGTGCAGCATGTGATTTGACGTGATGTTACTGAGCCCGTTCAGGTACATAATGGCAAGCAATGGGCCCAGAACCGAGCCCTGTGGTACTCCGGCCTTCAGGGTTAATGGAAGAGACTGTTCAATGCCAACCTGTACTAGCTGGCTTCGACCGTCAAGATAAGATTTTAACCAACAGAGCACTTGGCCCCTGATTCCAAACTCAGATTTACATTTTGCCAGTAGGCCGTTATGCCAAATTTTCTCGAAGTATCTGGAAATGTCTAGGTAGACAATTGTGAAGCCTTCTGATTGGTCGAGTGATTTGTAGAGCTTATCCGTGAGGTAGACAAGCTGCACCTGGGTACTGTGGCCCGGCCGATAGCCACTCTGATTGTCAGTGAGAAGATGATGTGTTGTAATGTGTTCATAAAATATTTTGAAGACGAGTTTTTCGAGGATTTTTGATAAGCATGGTAGCAGGCTAATGGGTCTGTAGTTTTTCAAATCTGATGGCGACCCCTTTCTCTTAAACACTGGTTTAACATTGGCCCTTTTCCAGAGACTTGGATACTTCCCCGTAGCAAGGGATTTGTTGGAAAATTTTCGCCAGCGGTTCGGCAATATAAATAGCCGTCATTTTCAGGAGTCGTGTCGGTACCTTGTCTGGTCCGCATGATTTGGAGGCATCAAGGCCGTTTATTACGTTGAGTACCTCGTATGGAGTGAACACAATGGTGGCAAGGTGGTGTGGCGTTTTAGGCTGGGTGTTTTCGTAATCGCTGAGGTGTACATGATGCGATGTGGTTAGGTGGATATTGGTTTGGGCACAGAAATACGAATTTAATGCTTCAGCCTTTAGGTGATTATCATTAATGATCACTCCGTCCTCAGCCATGAGTGGGGGTATCGTAGTGTCTCGCCTGAATCCGGTAATATTTTTTAGAATAGTGTGATATTTAAATGGGTCTTTTTTTGTTTTCAAGGAGAAGATTTACTTTGTGGTTCATATGTTCTTTTTTCAACTTCCGGTTAGTGCTGGTCACCAGATTGCGTTGAGTTCGCCAGCGGGCCCAGTCATATTATTTTTGCCTGGTGCGAGCGAGTTTGAAAAGTCGATCCCTTTTACGAATGTGGCGTCGAAGCTCAGCTGTTACCCAAAGTTTATCCTGTCGAATTCGCACTTCTTTGATTGGGATGCAGTGGATTGCCGCGTCACGGAGTGCATCCGTGAGAGCTTCGGTAGCCCCGTCCACATCTTTATCGGTGATTGCGTTCCAGTCGGTCTGTGAGAGGATGTCTACTAGTGAGTCGATGTCAGCGTTTCTGTAGTCCCATACTTGCGCTAAATTCTTGTGCTTCATGACAGAGAAATTGAACGAAAGAGTGGCGTAAATTGGGAAGTGATCCAAGTTAGAAAAAGATGAAAGTATCCCTGAGCTTGTGACAACGTCTGGCGAGTCAATAAATATTAGATCACGTATGTTGTGGGTGCCGTCTTGGATGCGGGTCGCTGTGTTGATGAGCTGAGTCAGGCCCAGTGCCTCGAACGTACTTTTTAGTTTGCCTTCAAAGGGATTGACTGGCGAATGCCGGGGTGCATCTGGTGGTAGCCAGCAGTTGCCCCCATTCAGGTCCCCCATGATTGCCACCAACTCTGGTGAATGCGCGTGAGCCTGCGTGACACTGTCTGTTAGTTGGTCAAGATAGCGTGATTGCTTGTCTGCAGGCGTGTGGGGTGGGAGGTAGGTAGAACAAATTATGATGAGTTTGTCTTTCACTCTAGCTTTGACCCAGACTGTTTCGAATTCGTCATTCTCAAGGTCACTCATACGGGTAAAGGGCAATAATTTGCTTACATAAATCCCCGTGCCTCCCCCACGCCTCGTCCGTGGCTTAACTATGGGTGGGTGGAATTTCTTAAGGGAGTAGAGACTGGGGTGCACGGTTGAGTCAATCTTTAGCTCTGAGACTGCTAATATATCTATATGGTTGTCATCAACGAAACATTCAAGTTCCTCAAGGCGGCCCGGACTAGTAATAGAGTTGATATTTATGGCAGCTAGTGTCATATTTTTTGCTGGGAGATTTGTTGAAGCTTTGGCAGTGAGCGGGTCCGACATAAGACGCTGTGGCCGGCGGCGGACAGTGCTAACAATGGCTTTTGCACGACGATAAACATGACAGTTGTTGCTAAAAACAGAGCGACAAATATACACTGGACAATGAGGTAGGCATTTGTCGTTCTCAAAGATACCTCACAACCACTAGACTATATACACAGTCTTGCACTAGGCGTACGGATGAGTTTAGATTGCTATAAAGCTCGTTAAAAGTATTAAGGGATCTGACCCCTGGGTCAACAATGCGGATGGTAAACACACATTCCATTCCCACGCTGAGCTCGGGCCACAGTACGTTAAATCTTGTGATTATTGGTGTGAGGCCGTCAATCACCTGGTAGCCGGTCCCGTCGTCACCACACGTGGCCCACCCCGGCTGGCGGCTAACCAGGGGGTGTCAGCCGGCTGACGGATGGGTTAGCGCGGCTGGCCGGCGTGTCGCGGCGGCTGGCGGCGGCCTTTGATGGTGGAGGGGCCAACGCGAGTTTCGCCGTCTGTCCGGCTGGGGGGCTGGCGTGAGGCGACATCCCCCGGGCCCCCGGCAGCGCCCGCTGCGGTCTGGTCACGAGCGTGGCGTGGTGCTGCGGCAGGCCTCAGCGATTTCTCTGAGGTCCTGGTTCTCAGAGCCAAGGAGGTCCTGCAGGTCTGCAACATTGCTGATGGTCTTCGCAGGATGGTTCTCTCCCATCCTAATTTTAATCCTACCGTTGGTGCTGTAGGCGGCCCACGTTTGCTTCCGTTTCTTTAACTGGCGACAGATATAGAGGAGGTTTTGATTTTTTGACGTCAGGAAGTCTGATAGAAAACGTTATCGAGCACCTGGGGCGTCAGCACTGGATGGTCCCGTCCTCGATGGGCCGACAGCTCCTTCCGTGAGTTGAAAAGCTGCTGCCGCTTGTGCGACAGCAACTTCACGAGGATCGCTCGCGGCCGTTCGATGGTTCCGCGCTGCCTGCCGAGCCGGTGAGAGCGGTCGAGATCTCCCACTGACAGGGTGATGCCCGCTGCCTGCGCCACATCCAGCACGAGCCTGTCGGTGCTCTCCTCAGGTAGTTCGGGCACGCCACTTATCACCAGGCAGTTCCTGCGATTGTCCGTATCCAGTTGATCTGCCTGATTTTCCACTGCGGTCAGTTTTCCCTGCGTGGCTTGCAGTATTACCTGGGTGGAGATCAGTTTGTCCTGGGTGGCAGTAAGTTGCTTTTCCAGAGCCTCGATCTTCGCATCCCGCTGCTCCATGGCTCGGGAGACAGCAGCCTCCACTCCGGGTGACACGAGCTCCTGAAGGCGCTGGACGAAGTCCGCATCCAGGAACAGCTCTCTCGGTGCACCTCGAATTTCTTCCATGTTTGCAACAAGTCTGTCTTGAGTAGCACTGCCCGCCGCCCGGCTCTATTTTACAGTGAACGGTTCACTTCACTGGCTCGCTGCTGCGCACGTGAAACACCACACGCGCGGGTTGAACGAGCACGAGAGGGGACGCGCACACGTCCGCACCGGGCGGCGGTCAGACGTCAACTCAGAGGGGAGCTCGGTCGACCTGAGGGGGCACTCCGTCGACTTGAGGGAGTCCTTCGTCCACCCGAGGGGGTTACAGTCGGCATAAGGTACCAGTATTTGGCCTGAGGATTCCCCTGCCGGCCTGAGGGGGCCTCAGTCGGCCTGATCGGCCTGATGGCCCTCGGTTGGCTTGAGGGAACCTCGACCGGCTTGAGGGGCCCTTGGTCGGCCCGAGGGGTGGCCAGTCGGCCTGACGAGTTCTTCTTCGGCCTGCGGGGGTCTCTGTCGGCCTGGAGGGGTCTTCGTTCGGTCTGGATGGGAGCTAGGTTGGCCTGAGGGGCCTGAGGTCGACTTTATGGGCCCTCGATCGGCTTGAGGGAACCTCGGCCGGCTTGAGGGGCTATTTGTCGGCTTGAGTGGCCCTCGGTATGCCTGAGGGGACCTCGGTCGGCGTGATGGGGCACTGAGTGGACCTGAGGGCCCTCGCTTGGCCTGATGGGCCCTTGGTCATGTTGAGGGGGCCCTCAGTTGGCCTGAGGAATCCTCGGTCGACCTGAGTGGCTCTCGTTCAGTCTGAGGGGACCTCAGCCAGCTTGAAGGGGCTTTTTTCGGTATAAGGGGTCCTTGGTCGGCCCGAGGGGCTCTCAGGCGGCCTGAAGGGACATCGGTCTGCCTGAGGGGTCCTCTGACGGCCTCAGGGGGCTCTCCGTCGGCTTGAAGGGCCCTCGGTCGTTTTAGTCGACTTGAAAGGGCCCTTTTTCGGCCTAAGGTGCCTTCGGTCAATTTGAGGGGGTGCTTTTACGGCCTGAGGGGCCTTCGGTCAGCTTGAGGAGGCCTTCGGTTGGCCGAAGGGGCCCTTAGTCGGCCTGAATGGCCCTCGGTCGGCCTATAGGGGTCCCTAGTGTGCCTGTGGGGCTCTTCTGTCTGCCTTGGGGGGCTCTCGGTCGACTTAAGATGGGCCCTTGGTCGGCCTGAAGGAGAACTCCGTCTGCCTGAGGGGGCCATCGGTCGGCTGGAGTGGCTCTTGCCAGGCCTGAGCGGGCCCCAGGCTGGTCTTAGAGGGCCATTGTCCAGGCTGGAAAGAACACGGCGGTCTGAAAGTGGCCTCGGTTGGTTTGAGGCAGTATTTCCCAGGCCTTAGAGCCTTAGGCTCCTTGTCGTTCTGAAATGACCTTTGTCATGCCTGAGAGGGCCCTATGCCTGTCTGAAAGGTCTGTTTACCAGTTTAAAAGGACCCTTAATTGTCTATGGGGGGGGCGCTTTTCCGGCCCAGGAGAGCCCTAAGTCCCTAAGAGAGGACCCTCCGCTTCTTTGAAAGGAGCATCGGTCGACCAGAGATGACCACCATCTGATCTGAGAGGGCCTTACGCTTGTCTGAGAGGGCCATTGTCAGACCTAAGAGGGCACTTCAACAATTGAATTCATTTTTTTCAAAAGTTCAAAAAGCCTCGCCCATAGCAAAGTAAGCCCAATGAGGATCACCTACTTTGAGGTCATTGAACTGCCCATGATCACATCCAAGAGACCATGACGAGATTTGATCTATAGGCAGTTACAGATGAACGCGAGTCGCTATGGAACATGGTCTTTCAGTTCTATGATAAAGGACGACCGAAGGCCTCTGACCGACTGAGAGCCCCCTCAGGTCGTCTTGAAGTCGGCATGGATCACCCATGCCGACTTGAAGACGGCTAACTCGGTTTATAAGCTTCCATTTTGGCATGTTTAGGGCCCATTCTGACCTATGACCGTCCGCTTTCTTCTGCTCAGGAGGGTCCCCCACCCAGTTGTCATTTTTGTATTGCACCCCCCCCCCCCCCCCCCCCCCCCCCCCCAGGATATCCAGCCCTGCACTTGCGCAAGTGCACACCCCTATTATATATCTCAGGAACGGCGCAGCGGATTGTGTTTCAAATTTGGTGTTCTAGGGACTAGGGAGTAGGGAGTAGGGACCCTCCACAGCGGCGGCGCCACGGGGGGGGGGGGGCAGGAGGGACAGTCGCCCTCCCCCCCCCCCCCCCCCCCCCACCCTGTCGTCGGGCGGGGGGGGCAAATATATATTTCCCCTGTCATTTAGGGAGGCCCCTCCGTGCTTCAAAGAGGCCCATCTCGCAGGCCCCATCGCGGAGGTCACAGGGGCCCCTGGAAGCCAGAGGGGGTTCTATGGAGGTCAGAGAGAGCCTTTGAAGGCCAGAGGAGGCCATCTGGAAGCCAGAGGGAGGTCAGAGGTGGGCCCCTGGAGGCCAGAGGGGTCCTTTGGAGGGCATAAAGGCCCCTGAAGGCCAGAGGGGGTCCTCTGGAAGCTAGAGGGGAGGGGAGAGGAGCCCTATGGAGGTCAAAGGTCCCTTCTCAAACGGAGGCCCCCTAAATTTCTACTTGCCCCCTTGACAAAGATCCGTGGCGCCGCCCCTGCCCCTCCGCCGCCGCCTTCGCACAAGTCAGGGGTGGGGTGCCTCTGCACGTGCGCACCCTTTTTGTATCTCGGAAACTACTTGCCCGATGGAGTTGAAATTCGACATACATTTCCTTCGCGCTCGCTCGTTCATCGCAAACTACGGCGTCTTACTGGATGAGAGAACGACCTTATCCATGGCGCCTTACTGGTGGTACAAAATGGCGATGCTGTTGCTATTTGATTGATATACGTAGTGTGACGTCTTGTGACCCGCTCCCAATGCGTGGCCTCCGTAGCGCAGTAGGCAGCGCGTCAGTCTCATAATCTGAAGGCCGTGAGTTCGATCCTCACCGGGGGCACTGATTTTCGCTCTTCTCAACAGCATCGCCAGTTGCTGATTACCGAGCGAGCGCTCGCGAGTCCTCACTGAATATGGGATTTGATTTGTCTACGTCCATTATGAACGGCCGACCCGACCGTAACGCTTTTCAGAAGCTGATATCTTTGAAATCCCGCATCCGATTGACGGTCTCCGCCATCTGATCTGATTCAATCAATTATGTTATTGACATGTTTCGTCTCACGTGAAGGGTCAGCTTGGCACGTGCCGCGTCAGGGGTGTCAGAAAACGTTATCCTGCTATAGCTGAGAAACGGCTGGACCGATTAAGCTGAAATTTGGTGTGTGGTTTGAGAACACTACTGGCAATGTCGCGCAAGTTAAACTCTAGGTTACAGTGCACGTGCGCGCGTGCACACCCCTGTTCCGTAACTCAGAAACGGCTGGGCCGTTTAAGCTGAAATTTGGTGTGTGGTTTGAGACTAATTTCCTTGTTATCGGGTATCTACGGTCTCGCTCGTCCTTCGCCGATTAGGGCGTCTTACTGGTATACGTACTGTGACCTTGTGACCCCGTCGATCATGTGGCCTCCGTAGCGCAGTAGGCAGCGCGTCAGTCTCATAATCTGAAGGCCGCTAGTTCGATCCTCACCGGTGGCACTGCTTTTCCCATCTTCCCAGCCGCATGGCGGTATAAAATGACGATGCTGTTTGATTGATATACGTATTGTGACCCCGTAGCCCTATGACCCTCACATGACCCCGTGTGACCTCAGGATGCGCGGCTCAGACGCCAGCTGGTGGGACTCGAACGAACCCCCAGAAAGCTGTCGCGATTTCTCTGATGACGAGCAGGAGCGGAGCCACAAACGGCAGAACCGGAAACGACCGGTGAGAGTCCTCGCTGGCGGGTCAGAACGGGGAAACGAGAGTTTGGCGGTACAAATTGCTTATGGTCTGAAGAAATGCCCGACAAAATCATCAGATTTATCTCTTACCTTATTATTTAAAACGAGCTTCCCGGGGTCTTTGAAGTATGGTGGACCACTAAAGCTTTTTCCCTAGATTTTCTGAAGCTTTTTGCTCTAGATTAAGTAAAAATGTGGTAAATTTTAGCCAATCTTAGTCGTTTCGGGGCCATGTACTATTGGTTCCAAAATAATCGTCCCGCTGGGTTGGACGGCACAGCAGTTAATTTGTAGTGAATACCGGCCGTTGTGAGCCGCCTGAAAGGTTAGACTGTACCGGTGCACAACAATGCTGCGCGGAACAGCCTATACAGGCAGAGTGTAGCGTCAGTGTAGCCAAGCTGTATAGGCTGTCCCGCCGAGCACTAGAGTGTGTCGGACAGCCTACCTCCCAGACCGACCGGGAATGGTGAGAATGCAGGTATTCACTACAGATTATCGCCTAACCCAGCGGGACGCTTATTTTGGAACCAATAGTACCACAATGTGACGAAATATTGCGTAACGTAACGTCGTGCAATATCACGTCACGCCGCCAGACGAGGCGGCGTCAGAAATATCATGCGACGCCATGTAACATCACTTAAAACCTTAACGTCACGTAACATCATATAACGTCACATAACGCATTGTAACGTCACGACGTCACATGACACCATGTGACGTCACATGACAACATGTGACGTCACATGACACTATGTGACGTCGCATGACACCATGTGACGTCACATGACAACATGTGACGTCACATGACACCCTGTGACGTCGCATGACACCATGTGACGTCACATGACACCATGTGACGTCACATGACACCCTGTGATGTCACCAAGTGACGCCGCGTGTGTCTTTGTGTTTCAGATGCAGGGCGCGTCTGAGTCTACTGAGGCGGCACCAGAGGACGGCGGAGAGCGACCCCGGCCGGCCGGCCGCCCGGAGCGGGGGCGGGGCCGGGGGCAAGGCCGGGGGCAGTCGCGCGGCGGCAGGGGAGGAGGAGGACCGCCCTGCCGGCCGCCGTGGATGCCGGCCCCCGCCCCGGAACCCATTCTACGGCCACCGGGGCTCCAGGTGAGACCGCAGGAAAAGGTGGTGGCCGCAGGAAAGGGTGGTGACTGACGTGGAGTTGATGAATAGAGTGGCTTAAAATCATAGGGCGAACGCATGGTACGTGGAAGGTGTGGTGTTGGTCAGTGGCCTCTGAGAATCACAGGAACGAGAGATGAAGATTGATTAAATCAAGGCCATAGAACAAACGATAAACTCACGTCATACATGAATGTTGCAGCCGTGGGGAATGTTGGTATGCCGACTTGGAACGTGCGGTTTGTATGAATCGAGTGAGATTGTGTGATGAGCGAGAGAGTTTAAATCCAGTTTGTTTTTAGGAAACACTAACAACGGGGAGAAAATACAATGTTTACAATAACAAAAAAAATGTAGGCGGCATTCACCCTCGCTATCCTCAGTAAAAATGTATATTGCGAAATAATTGTGACACAAATGTATGCTAATCTCCAGGTATTCGATCTCTATAGTGATGCTGATGAAAACGTGCCTCTTCGATCCTTGTCCCTCTTATGAGCTGTTTTTGGAAACTTGACGGATTCTCAATTCCAGGATGCGGATTTGTTTATCTTTTTTAATTCCCAGTTCAATAATTCCATCTGAAAGGTAATCGACAGCTCGATTGCCTTGCAAAGTGCATTATTGAATAATATAGCAGCTCAGCCTTATATTCCACAAGTACTCGGTGGTTTTTCGTATTCAGTTTATCCACGAGCTTTTCTGTTCCAGCGCGGGCCCTCGGCTGCAATGGCAGCAGCCGCCGCCGTCCGCGCCCCCGCCCGGGCCGTTCAGCCGGCCGCCGCCCCCGCCCGGAGCATTTGGTCAGCCGCCGCCGCCGTTCCCTGGGCGGCCACCGTTCGGCATGCCACCTAACGGCGGCCCACCGAACCAGCGACCGCCCGGCCCGCCACCTAACGGCGGTCCGCCGAACCAACCGCCGCCGTGGGGCCGGCCGGCCTTCTGGGGCGGACGGTGACGTCACCGGGCGGAGGTGTGACGTCGTCGCGGTGACGTCACAGGATAGAGAGGTGACATCATCATTTGTTGCTTGAGTACCTGTTGTTTAATACATGGTATTTGTATCGACTCTGTGTATGCTCCTTGTGAGGACTCTGTGTATGCTCCTTGTATCCAAGGAGTATCAAAGGGGTATCCAAGGGGGTACCCTGGACACCCGCGGATACCCCTTGGGCTGAGGGGCAACCTTGTCTCTCTTTTTAGGGGCCCTTGACTGGCCAGACGGGATCTCGGTCGGTCTGAGGGAACCCTTGATCGGCCTTGAGGGCCCTCTCAGTCTGAGGGTGCCTTCTGTCGGTCTGAGGGGCCCTCTTGTCAGTTTGAGGGGGCCCTCTTGTCAGTTTGAGGGGGCCCTCTTGTCAGTTTGAGGGGGCCCTCTAGCCGCCTAAGTGAGCCCTCGATCAGTTTTAGGGGCCCTTTCGACACGACGGACCCTCTCAGCCTGAAGGGGCCCCTCTGTCAGCCAGCTTGAGGGTGCCCCTGTCGACCCAACGGGGCCCTCTGTCGGCCTGATAGGAGCCCCTCTGTCGGCCTGATAGGGGCCCCTCTGTCGGCCTGATAGGGGCCCCTCTGTCGGCCTGATAGGGGCCCCTCTGTCGGCATGATGGGCCCTCAGTCGGTCCGAGGGGTCCTCGATCGGCCTGAAGGGGCCCCCCCTGTCGGCCTCAGGGGGGGGGGGGCCTCGGCCGGCTTGAAGGGGCCCTTGATCGGCCTGAGGGGCCCTCTGTCGGTCTGAGGGGCCCTCTGTCGGTCTGAGGGGCCCTCTGTCGGTCTGAGGGGCCCTCTGTCGGTCTGAGGGGCCCTCTGTCGGTCTGAGGGGCCCTCTGTCGGTCTGAGGGGCCCTCTGTCGGTCTGAGGGGCCCTATGTCGGTCTGAGGGGCCCTATGTCGGTCTGAGGGGCCCTCTGTCGGTCTGAGGGGCCCTCTGTCGGTCTGAGGGGCCCTCTGTCGGTCTGAGGGGCCCTCTGTCGGTCTGAGGGGCCCTCTGTCGGTCTGAGGGGCCCTCTGTCGGTCTGAGGGGCCCTCTGTCGGTCTGAGGGGCCCTCTGTCGGTCTGAGGGGCCCTCTGTCGGTCTGAGGGGCCCTCTGTCGGTCTGAGGGGCCCTCTGTCGGTCTGAGGGGCCCTCTGTCGGTCTGAGGGGCCCTCTGTCGGTCTGAGGGCCCTCTGTCGGTCTGAGGGGCCCTCTGTCGGTCTGAGGGGCCCTCTGTCGGTCTGAGGGGCCCTCTGTCGGTCTGAGGGGCCCTCTGTCGGTCTGAGGGGCCCTCTGTCGGTCTGAGGGGCCCTCTGTCGGTCTGAGGGGCCCTCTGTCGGTCTGAGGGGCCCTCTGTCGGTCTGAGGGGCCCTCTGTCGGCCTGATCGGGCCCCTCTGACGGTATCAGGGGCCCTCTGGTGGCCTGAGGGGGCCCTCGGCCAGCTTCAGGGCCCCTTTCGACCCCAGAGGGCCCTCTGGCCGCCTGAGTGAGCCCTCGACCAGCTTGAGGTGGCTCTTGGTCGGCCTGAGGGGCCCTCAGTCGGCATGAGGGCGTCTGAAGGGGCCCTCTGTCGGCCTGAGGGGGTCGCCATGAGGATCCCTCTGTCGGTCTGAGGGGCCCTCTGTCGGTCTGAGGGGCCCTCTGTCGGCCTGAGGGGGCCCTCTGTCGGCCTGAGGGGGCCCTCTGTCGGCCTGAGGGGGCCCTCTGTCGGCCTGAGGGGGCCCTCTGTCGGCCTGAGGGGACCCTCTGTCAGCCTGAGGGGACCCTCTGTCGGCCTGAGGGGCCCCTCTGTCGGTCTGAGGGGACCCTCTGTCGGTCCGAGGTTCCCTCAGTCGGCACGAGGGATCTTTGTTCAGCCTGATGGGCCCTCAGACCTCTGTCGGTCTGAGGGGCCCTCTATCGGCTTGACAGACCCTCAGTCGGCCTGAGGGCCCCCTGAAATTGGAGGGCCCCAATTTGCTCATTGAATCGACATGGGTACAACCATCAACAATTTTGTAGCAAGATAGATTAGCAATGTCTTCTTAGCAATTTGAATGCATTCATGGCGCTTCAATTCAATGGCCACTCCTGGAGAGCTCTGTGGGTGTCTACAGCCAGAGCGGCCGACGACTCCTTTAACCCGCGAGTCACTGGGGGCTTTTTTACCCCCCCCCCCCCCCTTAGGAATATTAGGAATATATAAATAAATAATGGAGATATCAACGCCAAACGTTCAGTACCTATCCGGGCATCATTTTTACACCTTTTGAGAAAAAATGATCGGATTTTTGTTTAGATATAGTGAATTTAGTGACGTCACTAAACACGATTTTTACACCAAAATCGGCTAAACTTTGCCAGGCCGTACAAATGCCGCATTTGAAGAAAAATGCAATCGAAAAACGCTTAAAGGTAGAAAATTGCAAGGGCTACAAACCAGCTATCTCGAAATTTCAAAAATTTGGGTTTTTTACCCCAAAAATTTCACACAAAACGTTTTTTTGAAAAAATGCTCACAAAATCAAATTTTTCAAAGATATTGAAGAAAAAAAAACGGAATATATGTCAGATAACGACATATGAGCAACTACCATACCAAATTTCAAAATGATATCTTTTTTGACTGTCATGGCATTCATATGCCATGACAGTCAAAAAATGATTTACCCATACTTGGATAAATCATGACGTCATATTTTGAAATTGTGTTTTTTGACTTTTATTGACCGGATACAGACAAATAAATGCCAGTACTGTATTGTTTAGATACAACTGATATAGAAACATGCCTTTTTCATTTCGATTTTTCAATTTCAAATTTTGACCTTCAGTGACCTGAACATGACCTGAACTTGACACTAACTTCACGTAAATGAAGTCAGGTGGTAAAATGACCACTATCGAATTATACGCGTAAAAGCATCCATAAAACATGTGCTGCATGACTTTCGTAGATATTTTGTGTGTAGCGACCTTTTGTGACCTGACCTTGACCTTGATCTTTTCCAACAATCTCACTTTAGCTCATGTGGGATATGTATCATACCTTTGACAGCACTTTGGATGATTATAGGCGCAATCGAAGGCCATGGATAGCAAGTATTGTCCATAAACTCAAATACCTCGATTTTGACATTTGACTTGACCGTGACCTGACATGTGACCTTAATTTTGTTTTTAAGTTTGCGTTAGGCTTATCTCATTGAGCGCTTTCGAATGCCGCCTTGCGCGTCCCGTTGCTATCATTTGTTCTGCAGATACCAGGGGGCAACCCCCCCCCCCCCCCCCCCCCCAGTGAGTCGTGTTACAGAATATACCCCAGTGACTGCCGGGTTAACGCTTCCCCCCCCCCCCCCCCCAGTGAGTGGTGTTGCAGAATATACCCCAGTGACTGCCGGGTTAACGCCCCCCCCCCCCCCCCCCCAGTGAGTCGTGTTACAGAATATACCCCAGTGACTGCCGGGTTAACGCCCCCCCCCCCCCCCCCCCCAGTGAGTGGTGTTACAGAATATACCCCAGTGACTGCCGGGTTAACGCCCCCCCCCCCCCCCCCCCCAGTGAGTCGTGTTACAGAATATACCCCAGTGACTGCCGGGTTAACGCTCCCCCCCCCCCCCCCCCCCAGTGAGTGGTGTTACAGAATATACCCCAGTGACTGCCGGGTTAACGCTCCCCCCCCCCCCCCCCCCCCCCAGTGAGTGGTGTTACAGAATATACCCCAGTGACTGCCGGGTTAACGCCCCCCCCCCCCCCCCCCCCCCCAGTGAGTGGTGTTACAGAATATACCCCAGTGACTGCCGGGTTAACGCTCCCCCCCCCCCCCCCCCAGTGAACCGTGTTACAGAATATACCCCAGTGACTGCCGGGTTAACGCTCCCCCCCCCCCCCCCCCCCCCCAGTGAGTGGTGTTACAGAATATACCCCAGTGACTGCCGGGTTAACGCTCCCCCCCCCCCCCCCCCCCAGTGAGTGGTGTTACAGAATATACCCCAGTGACTGCCGGGTTAACGCTCCCCCCCCCCCCCCCCTCCCCCAGTGAGTGGTGTTACAGAATATACCCCAGTGACTGCCGGGTTAACGCTCCCCCCCCCCCCCCCCCCAGTGAGTGGTGTTACAGAATATACCCCAGTGACTGCCGGGTTAACGCTCCCCCCCCCCCCCCCCCCAGTGAGTGGTGTTACAGAATATACCCCAGTGACTGCCGGGTTAACGCCCCCCCCCCCCCCCCCCCCCCAGTGAGTGGTGTTACAGAATATACCCCAGTGACTGCCGGGTTAACGCTCCCCCCCCCCCCCCCCCCAGTGAGTGGTGTTACAGAATATACCCCAGTGACTGCCGGGTTAACGCTACCCCCCCCCCCCCCCCCCCCAGTGAGTCGTGTTACAGAATATACCCCAGTGACTGCCGGGTTAACGCTACCCCCCCCCCCCCCCCCCCCCAGTGAACCGTGTTACAGAATATACCCCAGTGACTGCCGGGTTAACGCCCCCCCCCCCCCCCCCAGTGAGTGGTGTTACAGAATATACCCCAGTGACTGCCGGGTTAACGCTCCCCCCCCCCCCCCCCCCAGTGAGTCGTGTTACATAATATACCCCAGTGACTGCCGGGTTAACGCTACCCCCCCCCCCCCCCCCAGTGAACCGTGTTACAGAATATACCCCAGTGACTGCCGGGTTAACGCTACCCCCCCCCCCCCCCCCCCCAGTGAACCGTGTTACATAATATACCCCAGTGACTGCCGGGTTAACGCTACACCCCCCCCCCCCCCCCAGTGAGTCGTTACAGAATATACCCCAGTGACTGCCGGGTTAACGCTCCCCCCCCCCCCCCCCCTCCCCCAGTGAGTGGTGTTACAGAATATACCCCAGTGACTGCCGGGTTAACGCTACCCCCCCCCCCCCCCCAGTGAGTCGTGTTACAGAATATACCCCATTGACTGCCGGGTTAACGCTACCCCCCCCCCCCCCCCCCCCCCCCCCAGTGAACCGTGTTACAGAATATACCCCAGTGACTGCCGGGTTAACGCTCCCCCCCCCCCCCCCCCAGTGAGTGGTGTTACAGAATATACCCCAGTGACTGCCGGGTTAACGCTACCCCCCCCCCCCCCCCCAGTGAGTGGTGTTACAGAATATACCCCAGTGACTGCCGGGTTAACGCTACCCCCCCCCCCCCCCCCCCCAGTGAACCGTGTTACAGAATATACCCCAGTGACTGCCGGGTTAACGCTCTCCCCCCCCCCCCCCCCCCCTCCCCCAGTGAGTGGTGTTACAGAATATACCCCAGTGACTGCCGGGTTAACGCTCCCCCCCCCCCCTCCCCCAGTGAGTGGTGTTACAGAATATACCCCAGTGACTGCCGGGTTAACGCTCCCCCCCCCCCCCTCCCCCAGTGAGTGGTGTTACAGAATATACCCCAGTGACTGCCGGGTTAACGCTCCCCCCCCCCCCCCCCCCAGTGAGTGGTGTTACAGAATATACCCCAGTGACTGCCGGGTTAACGCTCCCCCCCCCCCCCCCCCCCAGTGAGTCGTGTTACAGAATATACCCCAGTGACTGCCGGGTTAACGCTCCCCCCCCCCCCCCCCCCGTGAGTGGTGCTACAGAATATACCCCAGTGACTGCCGGGTTAACGCTCCCCCCCCCCCCCCCCCCCCCCCGTGAGTGGTGCTACAGAATATACCCCAGTGACTGCCGGGTTAACGCTCCCCCCCCCCCCCCCCCCCCCCAGTGAGTCGTGTTACAGAATATACCCCAGTGACTGCCGGGTTAACGCTCCCCCCCCCCCCCCCCCCCCCCCAGTGAGTCGTGTTACAGAATATACCCCAGTGACTGCCGGGTTAAAGGAAATAGTTCACCTTCGGAAATTGTTTACCAAACACAATTTGATTATATTTTTGCGTACAATTTATTTTTATATTGTCAAAAATGGCCTTATATCTCGCCGATTCAGGACAGAAGGCCGTAAATTTGTATTGTTTATCAAAACTATATGCATATTCTCGGAGTCAGAGTCCTGACGTCACGCGAATGTAAACAATGGCCTGACCGGCGGCCGGCGGCTCGCTGCAAGCTGATTGGCTGATGGTATAGCCTCTGCCCGGGCTAGAACCAGTACAACATTCTTTTGCCAGCACCGCATTCCTTCGCCAAATAATTAAATATCTTCGGCTGGAGAGTCTTTTCAGTGAAGAAAACTTGCAGATAGGGGTAACAACACGGGCTACAAAACTGCTAACACGGGCTACAAAACTGCTATATCAGTTTAAAACTAATGTTGAAGGTGAACTATTTCTGGATTATACGTTTTTTTCAGAATAATTGAGTTACATAGTATAAGGTACTTATAAAGGTGGTGGAAGCCCCACGGTAGCCACATTTTTTCTGGAAATGACCTCTTCTACACGTACGGACATTTCATAGTGCGCGGTGATGCCACCGCGTACTTTCTGCAGTACTGGCTGAGGCAGAGCCAGTCATCTCTTTTATGTTAAAGGAAGTAGTTCACCTTCGGAATTTTTCAGAACACGATTGTATTATATTTTTTAATACAGTTTCTTTTTTCTTTTCAAAAATGGTCCTACATCGCGCCAATTCAGGACAGAAGGTCGTAAATTATTAATGTTATGGTGTGCGTTATTGGTCTGCGCATGCTCCATGCAGTGCTGACACTCAGATGGTACGGTATATCATATATGCGCCGCATTCCTTCGCCAAGAAGTCAAATATCTTCGGCTGGAGAGTCTTTTCAGCCAAGAAAAGTTGCAGATAAGGATTTCTCAACACGGGCTACACAACTGCTATTTCAGTTCAAAATCCCATGTTGAAGGTGAACTATTTCCTTTAACACGCGCCCTGGATGGCCTCTGATATTTACACGCCCTGGAGGGGGGGGGGCGGATTTCGCCCCCCCCCCCCCTATGATCTCGAAAACCACGCAACTTAGCGACAAGCGGGAAACGACGTTAGATAGCTCGAGACAAGCTCTTTCGAAAGTATTTCGTTAATTTTTTCAGGTCAATATTGAGGTCACCAGAGGTCTTAAAGGGTCAGATTTTCAAGTTCTCAAGACTTCGGTTCGAACACTCCCAAATATCTCGGGAACTATGATAGTTAGCAGAAAACGGAAAACAGAAATCGAAAGTCATTGAAAAATGCAATCGACATAGGTGTCCTCAGATTTGAGCTCAGGTCAATAGTTTAGGCTCCAGAGGTCATCGAATGTCAAAAAGGTGATTTTGTTTTCAAAACTGTTTTCCCCAATAACCTTTTACCTAATAAAGATAAAGCAATAATGTTTACGCCATCGCGTGTGTCTTGTAAAGGCGCTTCGAATCATATTCATGGTGACCGGATTAGGTCAACTGAGAAATTTGACCTCAGGTCAAGGTCAAGTGGTGACCCAAGTTGGTCATGTTGCATATTGGGCGACGTGTCTCGACGAGACAAACATATTGGTACCATTTTCTCTTCTCTATCTTCATTATGTCGATAGTTATTGATAAAACCGTGTTGGCGGTCACAAAATTGACCTGACCTTAGGTCACCGATATTAGAAATCCGAAATATACAAATTGTTGGTATCTATGACCTTATGAATTCCTGCAAGATTGAAACCGATCGGCGTAAAATTGTGGCTGTGGTACTACTGCAAACGTTTTGTAGTTGAGGTCATCACGTGACCTGGTCTGGTGACCTGACCTGAGATGACTTGAGGCCAAGAATTTTACATAATGCGGGAAGTTCGTTTCTAAACAGGTATACAAAAAACGGCGGCGCGCAGCGCCGCCGTTTTTGCGCTATCCTCGAAAAACCGGAGGGGTGGGCGGATTTCGCCCCCCCCCCCCCTCCAGGGCGCGTGTTAATGAAAACACCACTTATGGCATATTTCCGGTTACAATAAGCAATATATGATCAAATAAACTTTTTTTTTTCAACGACAGCAGCAGTTACCTAGTTTTTCCCATAACATTCGATATTTTTCATTTGCATGCCCAAAAAAATAATACGCCACCACCAAATTCTCAACTCTAAACGCCGTAAGGAAAAACCCCACAAAAAAAAATCACAAAACCCGAACGAACAGTATGTAGTAATAAAGAGTCCCGTAAGAATTGAATTGAATAATCTTTTTGTGATCCAGTGAAGGACTTGCAGATAATTCGAAGCTCTAAAATTCATGAAAAACGAAAAAACGCATGGCGTTACTTGCCCGGGTTAGAGCTTCTTTAATTTAGTAACTCCTACAATCGTCATCCAGATGGCAAAGAGCGCAAGAATTATCATGTATGCCAAGGTGGTTTACATCCAGGCGATATGTTTACATAGCAATTTCACACAATTTCAGGCTTTCCTTCATGTAAAGGTAAGCTTAATTAAATTTATTTATATTGATATGGGGGGTGGCCGTTCAGAAGAAGTGTCCTGGGGCATGGGCGGATCCAGAGGGGGGAGGGGGCACGGGGCCATGCATGCCCTCCCCCTCCAAACCACCTGAAATCGGCGCAAATTTGACACATTTCCCGAAATAATGTAAAATATAAGCAACTTTTACTAAGAAAAGTTTGTTTTAAATCAGTTATCGATGCACAAGCAAGCGAAATCCGATGAGTTTTCAGAATGGTGTGATACTTTTAGGGATTCCCCCCCCCCCCAAAAAACTGACTCAAACCACCCATTCTGGATCCGCCCTTGTCCAAGGGGCGGAATTGGCCTCCATCTTGGATTTTTCTCTTCACGGTCACGTGACCTTTTTGTATGGTGAACGTGCAATAGTAAACAGTAAATAAACATTCTTGCGGCAGCTTGCTTTTAAGTTCGTAACCGCTATTTTGTCTCAGCCGCGCAGATTACTGCACCATCGAATTTGATGCAGATTCTAAGATAAGGAAGTGATGGTCAGTAATGCCGATCAAGCACTCATCTGATATAAGTCTTGAAAAACGCCAAAGTCTTAACGCTGATAATTGCTGAAATAATGGACTAAATGAGCATTGAGGTCCATGGTATATGGTTTAAACGTGTTAACACGCGCCCTGGGGGGGGGGCGAAATCGCCCCCCCCCCCCCCCTCCCCTCCGGTTTTTCGAGGTTAGCGCAAAAACGGCGGCGCGCAGCGCGACGTTTTTTGCACACCTGTTCAGCAATGAACTTCCCACATAATGTAACATTCTTGACCTCGCGTCATCTCAGGTCAGGTCACCAGACCAGGTCACGTGATGACCTCAACTCCAAAACGTTTGTGGTAGTACCACAGCCACAGTTTTAGGCCGATCGGTTCCAATCTTGCAGGATTTCATAAGGTCATAGATACCAACAATTTGATTATCTCGGATTTCTAATATCGGCGACCTAAGGTCAGGTCAATTTCGTGACCGCCAACACGGTTTTGGAAATAACTATCGACATAATAAAGATAGAGAAGGTAAAATGGCACCAATGTGTTTGTCTCGTCGAGATACGTCTCCCAATATGCAACATGACCAACTTGGATCACCACTTGACCTTGACCTGAGGTCAAATTTCTCAGTTGCCCTAAGCCGGTCGCCATGAATATGATTCGAAGCGCCTTGACGAGACAAACACGATGGCGTAAAAACAATTGCTTTATCTTCGTTGGGTAAAAATATATTTGCTAAAAACAGTTTTGCAACAACAAAAACACCTTTTTTACATTTCATGACGTCTGGAGCCTAAACTATTGACCTGAGCTCAAATCTGAGGACATTGTGTCGATTGAATTTTTAAGGGGCTTTCGATTGCTTTTTCCGTTTGCTGCTAACTATCATAGTTCCCGAGATATTTTGGGGTATTCGAAGCGAAGTCTCGAAAACTTGGAAATCTGACCCTTGATGACCTCTGGTGACCTCAATAATGACCTGAGAAAAAAAAATGAACGAAATATTTTCGAAAGAGCTTGTCTCGAGCTATCTAACGTCGTTTTCCGCTTGTCGCTACGTTGTGTGGTTTTCGAGATCATAGGGGGGGGGCGAAATCTGCCCCCCCCCCCCTCCAGGGCGTGTAATTATCAGAGGCCCCCACGGCGCGTGTTAAAAGCTCATACAAGTGCAAAAAAGTGCATTTCCTTTCAGGACGGAAACCCGTATAATCCCTTTAAACCTCGCCCGGGTAGGGCAAAATCACTACGTGTTCGGGGGTTGGTACTACCCCCCCCCCCCCCCCCCCTTAGCGTTTCGCCTCTCATTGAGCTAGAGTTTCGATTAAAAGACGAGCGTGTTGCTGGTGACGAGAGGAAGCCGTTGATATCCGATTTTAAGGTTTTGGGTCATTAGGTGACCTCTGAGGTCATGTCAATTACCAAAAGGTCATCCAAATTGTAAATGCATATAGATTGAGTTGTATCGAGCTAGAATCGTGAATGAGCATATCATAATGCTTAATGGGTGCCAAATTCGTAATCACCGTCACAAAATGTCCTAAAAACTGCCAAATTCCAAAAAGGTCATGTCAGGTCATCTGAGGTCAGTGATCTCGGTTAACCTGTGGAAGCGCATGACTCCAGTGGAACATATAATTATGTAAAATGGATCCCAAGTTTGAAATCAGCGTCGCAAAATGTCCTAGAAACCGCCAGAAGCCCAAAAGGATAATATCAGATCATCGGAGGTCAATAACCTCAGTTGACCTCTGAAAAGGTCAATCGAGGTCACAATCTCAGTAGAAAACACAACCGTCACCTGTCATGCCGCGAAGCGGCGAGAAATTTGCAAGTTTTCACTGTGGATAGCTGGATTTTGACTGCTGCAAAGGCAATTTTTACAACTGTACGTCCGACCGTTGGGGGGGGGGCAAAACATAGTATCAGGACCTGGGGGGGATGGCCCCTTCCCCCCCCCCCCCCTCCCCTGGATCCGCCCCTGCACATTTGTGGTTTCAAATTGATCGTGCCTCAATTTAAAAGTGAAATAACATTTTGTATTGCACAAATTAAATTATGGGAAATTAAAAAATATGTACTAACATATGGTGACGAGCAGTATAATCCATCACTATCTCTGGTGTGAATGTTATTTGTAAACAAGTCATAGTGCTAGCAATGAAGTAAGTGCTCCAAGAAGCGTGACAACTTCCCTGATCGGTCAATGAAACAAATCGCATACACTAAATACGTCGCCATCCTTGGCCAAGTTAATCCGCGGAATGCATCACGGTTTTCTGAAACGTTTATTGATTGATTATGAATAAACGGTTTAGATAAATGTTTCCTGTGTGCACTGTAAGATATTAAATACCTGTTTGTTGGAAATTGATGGGATTTTTTAAAATAAGTCGTGAACACTAAATAGTTCGCCGTCCGGGCCAAGTTAAACTGCAGATTTCAATGCACTCATGCATTGAAACTGCAAATTTCAATGCATGAGTTGATTGTTCATAGAAGTTTGGTACATATTCGCAAAAGATAGAGTGATGAAACATTATATGTCTTAATGATAAATAACAATGTGTAGGCAGACTAATTTTCGCTAGGTTCGATATGTTTTTAAAATATTGGAATACAAAAAATGTAATTACAAAATTGTGATTACAAAATTGTAATTACAAAATTGTTATAACATAATCGAACCTGACCTAAACTTTACAGCAATTACGGCCACAGGGACGACCTACGTTTAGAACACCTCGCTCGCATTCGCTCCCTGCGTTGTGACCTACGGGGAGGGGGAGCTGTCTCCACCCCCGGACCCCAAGACCATCTCGGCGATAAGTCGTAAATAAGTTTTATGATGTATTTGCGCGGCCCCGCCCCTTGCATTGTCAAAATATACGGAGAAAAGACGTCCCAACAACACGTACGAAGGCTGCGAAAAATGTTCTAACGAAACCGTTCCAACGGATCCCAAAAATATACGGATACAAAGACGTTCCAACAACACGTACGAACGCTGACAAAAAAAAACGTTCTTAACAAAACTATTCTAACAGATCCAATTTTTGTTTTCACAAAGCGCTTGTAACATATTTTATGGTTCATCCTGGCTTTGAAATAGGGATGCGTGAAACGTCACAGAAAATTTGAAGTGTAACATAAACAAGTGTTTCATAAACTGGATAGAATCGGATGAAACTTTAACTTCGCATAGATATAAACAACCGTTTTGTCTAACGAAAAGGAATGTTTTCTTGCCTTGCTGATCATTAAATAATATATTTGTATCTAAAGATCTACCAGGGTTTCAATCGACCTTGCTTCTACCTGACAATTTACAAGTCTGCTAAATTATGGTCTGTTGAAGTATACGCTTTTGTGTATCAAATATAAACGTTTGACATATTGCTTGATCCAAATTAGCATGTGTTTTCGTGAACGGATATTATTTCCTTTCAAATCCATGTAAGATGAGGCCTTGAAACATAGGCGGCTAGACCGTCCCTCAGGCGGCCAAAGAGTCCCTCAGGCGGACAAAGCGCCCCTCTCAGGCGTCCAGAGCGTCCCCTCTCAGGCGGCCAGAGCGATCCCTCTCAGGCGCCCAGAGCGCCCCATCTCAGACGGCCAGAGTGCCCCTCTCAGGCGGCCAGAGCGCCCTTTTCAGACGGCCAGAACACCCCCTCTCAGGCGGCCAGAGCGCACCTCTCTGGCGGCCAGAGCGCCACCTCTCAGGCAGCCAGGGGGCCCTCTTTCAGGCGGCAAGAGCGCCCCCTCTCAGGCGGCCAGAGCGGCCCCTCTCAGGCAACCAGAGCACCCACTCTCAGGCGGCCAGAGCACCCACTCTCAGGCGGCCAGACTTGTCAATGATTCAATGTGAATCGACTACTTTTGATTGAATCATTCTTATTTAAAATGAATGACTCATGAATCGATTCACTTCATGCGCAAACCTGTTGTGAGTCACTGATTGAATCATTCATACAGAGAAAATAGGCTGATTGAATCATTCATTGCTCAAAGAATCATTCTGTTTTGGTCGAACAGCATACACTGTCCACAAAATATGCCAGCGGCCCAGCATTCATCTGTGCCCTGTGGACAAACCAGGCACTTAATTGGCCAATTATATGAGCTCTGTGTCGTGAGATGGAGCCTGTAATTCATCTATGCGTAAAGAAAGCGAGACTTTGCGTCCAACTCCAGTGGGCACAAAGCCACTGTTCAATCAGCCCTAACTAGGTGAATACCTTGGAACTGGTAGGGTTAGGGGTAGGTACCTAAATACTTAGAAAAGGTAACTAACTCATACAAGGTTCATAAACCACACAGTACACGCACACCTTTTTCACGCGAAAAATTATCAAAAGGTACCCACCTTTTCCTAATTTATAGGCTATACCATATCAAAAACTAAATAATAAACAAACATTTGCATGACCTCCGCATGTCCCAAATATCACTGTCGCATAGGCGCCGCTTTATTCCACATCATGCTTTATAAAAAAAAAAAATACCTAATGCAAAATCAAAATAAATGTTCTATTCGCTTAAAAAAGTGGAACGTAAAGTCATTAATGCTTTTGGAACTTGGAATTTGCAATTATAATAAATATTATAAATATTTTATAATCAAAATAAACAACACGCGTGTCCAATTGGCTCACATTCACATTCACATTCGAAAATACATTCGCAGACTATTTGGATTGGCTTCAAAATTGGTACACAGATAGATCACGACCTAGTGATCATTCTGGTAAAATCTTAGAGTCGCACATTCAAAATCAAAGGATTTAGAGCAGGTCATATGTTTAAGGTCAAACAGCAGACTATTATGATGTGCATGCAAATTGGCACACAGGTAGAGCATGACCTCCCTATCACGCTCATAAAATCTTAGAGTCGCACATTCAAAATCAAAGTAGTTAGACAAAGGAGTCGACACTTCTCTTTAATGTTGAGTGATTGAATCAAGATTGAATCATTCATTATGGTAATGTTGAGTGATTGAATCATGATTGAATCATTCATTACGGTCCGTGAATCACTGTGAATCGACTCATGACAAATATGAATCATTGACAAGTCTGCAGGCGGCCAGAGCTCCCCCTCTCAGGCGTCCCGAGCGCCCTTTCTCAGGCGGCCAGAGCGCCACCTCTCAGGCCAGCAGCCCCTGCCAAACACAAAGCTCCCCTCGGCTGAGTTTTTGGGGGGCAATTGCCCCCCCCCCCCTCCTCTTCCGCCGCCACTGCCAGAGCGCCCCCCCCCCCTCCAGACTGCCAGAGCGCCGCTCAGGTGACCAGAGCCCCCTCATACGGCCAGAGCGCCCCCTCAGGAAGCCAGAGCGCCCCCTCAGGAAGCCAGAGCGCCCCCTCAGGCAGCCGGAGCGCCCCCTCAGGCGACCAGAGCGCCCTCTCAGGCGGCCAGAGCGCATCCTCAGACGGCCAGAGCATCCCCTGAGGCTGCCAGAGCGCCCCCTCAGGCAGCCAGAGCGCCCCTCAGGCAGCCAGGGCGCCCGCTCAGGCGGCCAGGGCGCCCCTCAGGCGGCAAGAGAGCCCCCCCCCCCCCTAAGGCGGCCAGAGTGCCTCTCAGGCTGCCAGAGCGCCCGCTCAGGCGGCCAGAGCGCCCCCTCAGGCATCCAGAGCGCCCTTCAGGCAGCCAGAGCGCCCCTCAGGCGGCCAGAGTGGCCCCTCAGGCAGCCAGAGCGCCCCTCAGGCAGCCAGAGCGCCCGCTCAGGCGGCCCGAGCGCCCCCTCAGGCAGCAAGAGCGCCCCTCAGGCAGCCAGAGCGCCCCCTCAAGCGGCAAGAGCGCCCCCTCAAGCGGCCAGAGCGCCCCCTCAGGCAGCCAGAGCGCCCCCTAAGGCAGCAGAGCGTCCCCCCCCCCCCCTCAGGCGGGCAGAGCGCCCCCTCAGGTTGCCAGAGCGCCCCTCATGCAGCCAGAGCGCCCCCTCAGACAGCCAGAGCGCACCCTAAGGCAGCCAGAGCGCCCCTCAGGCGGCCAGAGTAGCCCCTCAGACGGCCAGAGCGCCCCCTCAGGCAGCCAGAGCGCCCCCTCAAGCGGCAAGAGCGCCCCCTCAAGCGGCCAGAGCGCCCCCTCAGGCAGCTAGAGCGCCCCCTAAGGCAGCAGAGCGTCCCCCCCTCAGGCGGGCAGAGCGCTCCTTCAGGCGGCCAGAGGCCCCCTCGGCTGAATTTTTTTTTTTTGGGGGGGGGGGGGGCAACTGCCCCCCCCCCCTATTTCCGCCGCCCCTGCGTCGCACATGCAAACGTTGAAATGAACCAAAATAATTTTTGATAAAAAAAAATGACTTGATTTATCATAAGCATTAATGCATACGATGAAGTATGCAACGCTCAGGACGAACTTCCTTTTAACGGATTCGAGAAAGGAGATCATGAACAATTTAATACAACTTAATTTGTATGTAGTTTGTCCCAGGGAAGCAACAGGTACCGCTCGGTTACCGCCGATTAAGAAGTTTTGCTGGTTTAATTCAACTTAACTTGTAATGAGTCCACTTCTTAGTCCCTAGGCGACTGAAGCATAAGCGCACCCAAATGGAGGGGGGATTGCCCCCCCCCCCTGCCCTAAAGGTCCGTACGTACCTCCTTGGGTCGAAAAAATGAATCATTTTTTGTTGTATAATGTGCCCCTCTAAAAATATAGTGGGCCCAATCCGTTGTTTTTTTTGTGGGGGTACCTTATGCCCCCCTGATCAAAATTTCCCCCTCCTGGGTACGCCACTGGATTGAAGAGAAAAAACAACTGACTCAAATTTGGCTCGGCTCATCCGTCAATGCCTTTTGAATCGACTCAATTCTGACTAATCTACTTTGAGTCTTTTTGTTTTGCAAGCTCCGCATCTTCGAATCTTTTCTACTTACCTTCTCTACGAATGGTATTGGTATATCTTTCCTAAAGCTACAATGAGGGCTTTCCTCACCACAACCGACAATCCTCGCCGTTGTGAATAGAGTGTTTTTTGTTCGTGCTGCTGGTCAATGGGTCTTTTCAGAGCTAGCGAAACACACCGTGAGCGTGACTTGGGAATCGTGCCTGCTTCACTGGCACCACCATTGTACCGTCCACATCTGACCTGAGTGACCTCTTCTGAGCCAATAGGGTTTACAACGTCTCCGATGTGTGAGCCAGGGAGGGTCCACAATGTCTGATCGCCGTGCTGAACTGAGGGTTTACAATGTCTCTGATGTGTGAGCCAGGGAGGGTCCACAATGTCTGGTCGCCGTACTAAGGAGGGTTTACAATGTCTCTGATGTGTGAGCCAGGGAGGGTCCACAATGTCTGGTCGCCGTGCTGAGCTGAGGGTTTACAATGTCTCTCCCTCGGTCTCCGTCGCACTGCAGACGATTATTCTATGACCGTGCCGGCCACCACCAGACATCCATCTGATGGCTCTCCCGCCGTCACCTCAGTCACAAACAAAACAGGGGGGGGGGCATTGGTCTTGTCCTCAAAAGTCAAAACGACTGAAATGGGCCGAAAATTGACATTTTGGGGGGGGTGAAAATCTAAGAAACTTTTACTAAGGCAAATCTGTCTAAAATCAGATTTTTTTTTGCACAAAAAAAGCGAAGTCTGACGAATTCTTGAAATCATGCTGTTTTTTCGGGATTTGCCCCGTCAAACCACCATATTTGCCGTTCTGCAGATCTGCCCGTGTGCCCCTAGTGGTTACCTTCTGAACGTGCCGCGGCCCTGGCGGACGTCCTCTGTCCCCGCCTGCCTCTCTCTCCCTCTCTCCCTCTCGGCTATATAGCGGCCGTCCCGGTACCGGGATAGGCTCAGTGTAGTGGCCAGTGCAGCGGTGAGAGCCCCGTGACACGATGTACCGTGGTAACATGACCGCCGGTCTGGTGAGTATAGGGCCGTCACGGGTTACCGGCCGCCGCCACGGGATATCACGGGTTTGTAGGGTATTTCGTATAATTATGATACATATTTGTGCTGATTTTCCCTGATTTGTTGTGTATTTTGTATAAATATATGGCAAATTTGTACGATTTTGCCCTGATTTGTAGTGTATTTTGTATAAATATGCTAAAAATTTGTACAAATTTGTACAAATTTGTACAAATTTGTCCTGATTTGCAGTGTAGTATATATTTATATTTATAGTATACATATACTGATATGTGGAATTTTGCTTAAAGTGCTTGTCCTCATAAATGCCTTATTACCGAGCGGGCGCGAAGCGCCCGTGAGGTTTCTCGTCAACTTACTAGACAAATTTACATTTGACCCGGCCCGACCCGGCCATACAGACGCTTTTTAGAAGCTGATAACTTTGCAACCACTGCTCCGATTGAGATTGGGTTCCACCATTGGATAGGTCCATCAAATCAATTTTGTTTTTGGTATGGTGCGTTCTGATAGAAGTGGTACCACAGCGCGTGGCAGTTCGCACACGCGAACGTCGAAATGAACAAAAAACCTTGCAAAAATGATTTTTGATCAAAAATGGCTGTATTATTACCGAACGGGCGCGAAGCGCCCGTGAGGTTTCTCGTCAACTTACTAGACAAATTTACATCTGGCCCGGCCCGACCCGGCCATACAGACGCTTTTCGGAAGCTAATAACTTTGCAACAACTGATCCGATTGAGATTGGGTTTTCACCATTGGATAGGTCCATCAAATCAATTTTGTTTTTAGTATGGTGCGTTCTGATAAAGGTGGTACCACAGCGCGTGGCAGTTGGCACACGCGAACGTCGAAATGAACAAAAAACCTTGCAAAAATGATTCTTGATAAAAAATGGCTGTATTAATCTAAGCATTGATTTATACGCTGAAGCATGCAGCGCTCAGGACGTACTCCCTTTTGGCGGATTCGAGAAAGGAGATCATGTACAATTTAATACAACTTAATTTGTATGTTGGCATGCATTGAGACCTGGCATTTTTTTTTTCTGGAGGACTAAAATGACTATGTGTTACTACCACGTGTGCTCCCTTACCGTGTCATATTTCAAACCTGTTTTAGCTGTACCAGAGCGCGCTCGCTCGGTCATCGCGCCCAGAAAGGCGTTTTACTGGTAGTAGCTATGCGGCGTCGCTTGCCTCATAGATACGTTATTATACATAATGCATCAAAGGAAATAGTTCACCTTCGGAAAATTTTCAGAACACGATTTTATTATATTTTTTAACACAGTTTCTTTTTTTCTTTTCAAAAATGGTCCTAAATCGCGCCAATTCAGGACAGAAGGTCGTAAATTATTAATGTTATGGTGTGCGTTATTGGTCTGCGCATGCTCAGACCAGTGCTGGCACTCTCAGACGGTACGGTATATCATATATGCGCCGCATTCCTTCGCCAAAGTCAAATATCTTCGGCTGGAGAGTCTTTTCAGCCAAGAAAAGTTTCGGATAAGGATTTCTCAACACGGGCTACACAACTGCTATTTCAGTTCAAAATCCCATGTTACAGGTGAACTATTTCCTTTAAGCTTGACAAATAGCACAGGTTCTTATTGGTTGTTACCGGTTCTTGATGAGGTTGGATACATTTCACATTGGGACACGTCTTACACCAGAAGTGTAACATTTGGAAAATTAGAGCACAAAATTACATTTAGACTATAATCATTTTGTCTGCTGTCATTTTGTGTCGCAAATTTCTGTTGTCATTCACCGTATCTTCATTCTCTGTGGTCTTCATTCATTCTTCATTCTTCCTTCTTCATTCTTCATTCTCTGTCGTCAAGCGGCTAACACCGGGGAGTAGTGCGGTGTGATTTCAAAGCCAGTCAGCTGTGCTTGGTATTCTATGACCGTGCCGTGATTGGTCAAGACGATCTGTGACGTCACACGGACCTGGCGCCGCCGTTTGCAGCGTCAATCAGAAGTGTCGAAACTCTCATGAGCATTGTGAGAAGACATGCTGCTCGTGTGGGTGATAAGTCCTTAAATAACTGCGGTCACGCGGTCTGCGGCGAGAATTTAATGAATATGCAGTTGCGTTTCACTCACTCAGACCGCCTGTGATTGCACAGTGTAAACCTTCCGGTTTTCCCACACATGATGAATAACAAAAAAAAAAAATATATCGATTAGCCCAAAATGACCACTACACTCTAAGTTTGTACCTACCTATGGAATTAGGAGTTTGTTTGCTCACTGGCGGATCCAGGGAGGGAGGGGGGGGGGGGCATTTAGGGCCATGCCCCTTCCAAAGGTCCTGTGAAACCATGATTTGCCCTCCCCCACCCCCAAAAAAAAACGGCCGGACGTACAGTTGCTGACAGAGTGACGACGCACCAGAGCGCGATGTCAATCCCCCCCCCCCCTCCGGTCATCAACTTTTCGCTGTCTGCTGAAGAAGTTGACATGTTATCAGCCACCATATATTTGGTATAATTCTTGCTCATAAATTTGTGTTCTATACCCTTGGGGCCTTGGGCTTCGGGAAAATGTACGGATACGCTTCTGTTTGCCCCTGAATGTCACCCGCATCGCTTCCAAAAACGCCAAAATGCCCGAAAGCACCAAAATTCTCAAAAATGACCCGAAAGCGCCCAGGCCCAAACTTTGCCATTTGGCTGCTACAAGCGCCAAAATTCTGCTGCTCGGCTTAAAAACCGTCTAAGTGCTGCTGGTTCCTTTTCAAAAGCGCCCATGGAAACATAAAACATTCTTGAACACAATTCCGTGCAGGCTCCCACGGCCGAGTGCGGGGAGATGTGGCTGAAGGAGATAATATCCGGGCGCCGACCGGCACTGCCGCCTGCTAGTGTATGCCCATCACCCACCTGACCTTATTTGTCCGTTTTTTTTTCAGGTGTGGTGTCTGCTGGTGGTTGGATTTTTCTCCACCTCTGACGGGCAATCCTACAGCGGTGAGTAGAAAACCACGACGTTGGCTTAAGTGCATGAGCATAGGGAGGGAGTGATCATTTGTGTGTTGTTTTTATCGGGCCATGTCTGGCTGTCTTGGCTCTTGCTTGTGATAAGATTTCAATGTGCAGTAGTTGCTTCGAGTTGTTTGTTTAGATCGTGGAATGAGTCTATTTTCGGTCGATATAAGTCATTTTGCGGGCTCGGAGAGGAGTAACGATTTCCATAGCTCCACTGGATCTTAAAGGCGCATTTACACCGAGAACTTTCCAGCAGCAGACGGTCACGGATGTCATGTTATAATTTACACCGAGAACTTCCCACCAGCAGACGGTCACGGGTGTCATAATATAATATATGTTGTTATAATTGAAGCTGCAGTCACGCAACCACGAGCAAGGCGCCATCAATTCCACCATATCGTCCAGTCGCGTGCGCTTCCGTTAATTAATCTTCCCAACTACAGACCTGGATACACTATCCCCCCCCCCCCCACAACTGGCGCCATTAGCAATGCTCCAGTGGCATTTGGTAACATCTGGCCGCAATCTGGGCATGAATGAACCCCTCATTCGCTTTAATACCCGACTGTTCACATGTGGGTTGACAGTTGACACATTTTGCCCGTAAAGTATGAACGGAGCCTTCATTTACACCGATTGCCGCAATGGGAGGCATCGCGTTATTTTTACCACCAGGCGGCGCGCATGTCGTTCGGGCCGATAACGGTGTGCGGGGTATATAGATTGCATTGCCGCGGTTCACTGCCACGCTGAAACTCAGCAACTATACGCAAGTTAGAGACTTCATTATTTCACTATTCGAAGCCACGCTCTTGTAGGGTGCCGTTTTGCTTTGCATACCGATCAGACCCAAAGAAGGGCCCACAAGGGCCCAGAGCAAATATATGCGCTACTGCCACGCTGAAACTCAGAACCTATCAGAGATAGCGACTCGGGACCTTTACCAATCGACGAGGCGTGGTCGGAAACGGTGCCGTCTCGCCTTTCGCCTTCCTCTGTAAATATCTCTGGGCCCTGGTGGGCCTTCTTTGGGTCCGATCGGTATGATCGGACCTAAAGAAGGCCCACCAGGGCCCACAGAAGGGTCAACAACGCAAAAACGCTGACATAAGCCGCCGCGCAATCGGCCCGACCAACTTGAGTGACATCTTGCGGTAGGATTTCTAAGCTTTCGAGCGGTGCCTCCCATTTTCAGACATTTTTGATTTCGTGCATGCGACTGCGTTTCCTGCGACATTATTTGTTTCCTGCGCGATACTCGCTGACAGTGCAGCCCGAGGCCCTGAGGCTCCGGGGCCCTGAGGCCCTGAGGCCCTGAGGCCCTGAGGCCCTGAGGCCCTGAGGCCCTGAAGCCCTGAGGCCCTGAGGCCCTGAGGCCCTGAGGCCCTGAGGCCCTGAGGCCCTGAGGCCCTGAGGCCCTGAGGCCCTGAGGCCCTGAGGCCCTGAGGCCCTGAGGCCCTGAGGCCCTGAGGCCCTGAGGCCCTGAGGCTCTGAGACCCTGAGGCCCTGAGGCCCTGAGGCCCTGACGCCCTGAGGCCCTGACGCCCTGAGGCCCTGACGCCCTGAGGCCCTGAAGCCCTGAGACCCTGAGGCCCTGAGGCCCTGAGGCCCTGAGGCCCTGAGGCCCTGAGGCCCTGTGACCCTGAGGCCCTGAAGCCCTGAAGCCCTGAAGCCCTGAAGCCCTGAGGCCCTGAGGCCCTGAGGCCCTGAGGCCCTGAGGCCCTGAGGCGTGAGGAGTGAGGTTAGTTTGGCCAGACGGCGTAATGGTCGTCCTTGCCGCGGTAATTGTGGATGATTCCCACCGTGAAACGTCGTGGTTAGAGCCGCTAAACGCACCAGTTATTTGTCAATCACTGATTTGGTGACTGGCGCCCGAGGTCATTGTCGGACCACTCATCAGCGCGGTATATATGACGCTGCTGCCATATGCTGCCAGATGGTACCAGATGTTACCAGATGTAAATATCGGACGGCGGGACGCAAGGAGCATTGTTTAGGGAGAAGTGCTGTAATTAAAACCAGTAGGCCGTCTGACTTTCAATGACAGGAATGGACCCTGTGTGAACCAGCTACAGCTTTAGGCACTAGGAGACGCACGGTGAAATGATGGCTCTGCTTTAAAATGATTTTGGGTTGATGTGACTCCCGCGTCACTTTGAATTCATATTTGTTTGTATAGGTACCAAGGTACTATTGTAGTCATCAATCAATTTTGATTACAATATGGCAGGATCCCTATCTACTTCTTAGGTACCTATAACGACTGCAAAATGTGCTATGGTAGGTGCACCTACGGAATTTTCTTGACATTCGACGCATATATTTGCTTTGAAATCAAAAGCTGTAGTATTTAAATGATCTTTAAACAAAACTCCGAATTTAGCTTTACCCAATGACATCGACTAAAAATTACAAACTGCCCGCCCTCGCGGCCTAGCAGTTCCATTGAGTTACCATCCACCTTGTCCACCAGACATCGACACACAATTCGTCACGGACAGTTGAATTTCCCATACGAACCACGCGCCGGCAACGCTCAGCCACCTCCAGCCGGGCTGGACCTCAGTCGACATGAAATACACATGACCGAAGGGCACTGCGGCACCTTGCATCACAGACTGCATACATTGACGTCTCTGGGACGGCGCTGGGGCCGGGGCCGGGGCCGGGGCCGGGGCCGGGGCCGGGGCCGGGGCCGGGGCCGGGGCCGGGGCCGGGGCCGGGGGCGGGGCCGGGGCCGGGGCCGGGGGCGGGGCCGGGGCCGGGGGCGGGGCCGGGGGCGGGGGCAGGGACAGGTGTAGGCGGTCGGGTGCGAACCGACGCAGTCAGGCAGAACGAACCTTCCTCGCCGAGCTCCTGCTCGTCCGTCCCGTTGACCGGCTGGGCGGCTGCGCCACTTGTGCCCCGGGGCGTTTCTGCGGGCGCTCATGGACGAGTGACGAGACAGTCGATCCAAGCCGTGCAGCTGGTGTTGAAACGGCCATTACAACGGGGCTGTGTAGTCTCAAGGGCTGTGGAGTGGTGGCTTAAAATTTGGTGGTGCATTCTCTTGGCGATGTGAGGTAGATGTGCCAGTACAGGTGAGAGGGGGTGTTACCATGGTCCCTGCGAAATAAGAAGTCAACAGAAGCAAGACGTTGAGGCCCGGAGTAAAGATGTGGAAGTTAAACGTCCGGTGGCGCTGAGCAGTGAGCACCTATAATTTACTGACACAACAGCAGATGTAGTCATGGCCCAGATATACCCTACATAAAACATCCGCCTCTCAGCTATGACAGGAGAAACCTCTGCTGCCGGCGGTGCTGCTGGTGTAGTGATAACTGTTTATTCCAGCTCACAACAGCATTACCACACCTGCTATAGTGATGGACAGTTTAATCTCACTCGCCCCGAGATATAGTGATGGACAGTTTAATCTCACTCGCCCCGAGATCACAACAGCTGCGTCAATTGTGAACCATACTGTAGAGTTAGGTTCCGCAAGAGAATAAATGATGTGTTCTTCTCAAGGTGCAGATTAGTTACCATCTGGAGGAAATTTGGAGGTTGGGGGATTTATCATTTCACTTTGTAATATGCTATTGTAAAATGCATTGTACATACAGATCTACGAGTGATTATCTCATAATGATAATCACTCGTATCAATGGCCAGGGGCGTCTCCAGCCGCTCAGTTTAGGGGGACTCTAGGTAGGCTAGGGGGTAAATTTGGTAGTTTTCAGCCCTCAGCAGGCACATTGCCAGGATGTTATCAATGTTGCTGACCGGGGGGGGGGGGGGGGACGTCAGAGAATCTCATTTAATCTAGTGTAAATATTGTTTGTTCTGGGGGAGGGGTGGCATGGCCCCCGTGCCCCCCCCCCCCCCTTGGCTACGTAGTACGTACCTGGCCTTCAGATACCCACATTTAGTTACAAAGACTCATAATTTAAAACAAACATAGTTTGAACATCATGACGTCGAGAGCCGATAACAGACAAGCACCTGTTTTGGAGACGGCCGTGTCATAACGGTACCACACAAACGGTAGGATGTAAATAAGTAACACCTAAGCATATATACAGTACATTATCGACCTGAAATATGCTGACGCAAGTTCTAAAGATGATATTAAACGGACATTGACATTAAAGTGTTATTTCTTTACCCAAAGGTAGGAATGAGCCTGCTTCAAACGAGGACGTTTGGCGTCTCCGTTATCGTTTTGTCACAGCTCTCCGCGCACCGACGAGCGGTAAATGCGCGGAACGCTAGCCTGTTGTTTATCGCGTCAGGTTTGTAACCTAATCTCACTGTTGTTACATTTTTCAACGCAGGGGCCATAGATCACCATCAAAATCTACAAAACACATACTTCTCCCCCGATTTGGCCCACTTCCTCGTCCAAGTTAGGGGGCTGAAGCCAAGTGTGTGGGGGGGGAGTGGGCTGAAGCCCCCTCAACTGAATAAGATCCTACACCCCTGATTGTGGTATTTTTGCTATAATACGCGTTTAAGCACACGTGTTATGCACACGTGCGTGTTTAACCATGTGTTTTAATACACGTTTTTAATACGCGTGCTTAAGTTGCACGTCATGCAGTCCATGTGTACTTCATTCATGGATTCATTCATTCAGTCTCTCCATTCAAGCAGGAAACAGTGATAACAATAAGCAATGTAATTTATCGCGACATCCCAACAACGATACGACGTGATTATGCTTTATCGCGTTACCATGACAACGCCAAACGTGATCTCGTGATTTAATTACAGTGCATACTCGTGCATGACGGATAACATTGGTCATTTCGCAAATAGCCGCTTCCGATTCACCAAACGCCAAAACACCTGCCAATTCTACTTGAATTCGTTAGAAAACCTTACCACGTGACAAATAATCCTTCAGATAGTCAAGCAATCCGTCAAATAAACTCGTATTCCACTGGTCAAATAACCGCAAAATACGCTCTCAACTCGACCCCAGCGATCACACAGTAGCCACCAATTGACTCAACAATCACCACACTGAACTGACAGCGCCATCGCCATGGAAAGCGCGCCAGATCGTGCGATGGCGCGCCGCGCGGCAGTCAGACCGCTTCCTCTGCGCACTGAAGCATGTCAGAGCGCCCTGCGACCGTATCATGCAGAGCCAGGCCCGGGCGGCCGCGGGCGGCCGCGGGCGGAGATCGGGGTGTATGTGAGAGAAGGGGTGGCGACGGGTGACTTACACAACCGACAACGGAGGACAGCTCAGTCTCCGGCCCGGCCACTGTGCAACGCGTGACGTGTGGAGTGGTCAGAGGCGGGCTCAGGAGAGGCAAACGGGGAGGGGGGAATCAGCAGCCCATCTCCGGCCCAGGCACTGTGCAACGCGTGACGTGTGGAGTGGTCAGAGGCGGGCTCAGGAGAGGCAAACGGGGAGGGGGGGATCAGCAGCTCAGTCTCCGGCCCGGCCACTGTGCAACGCGTGACGTGTGGAGTGGTCAGAGGCGGGCTCAGGAGAGGCAAACGGGGAGGGGGGGATCAGCAGCTCAGTCTCCGGCCCGGCCACTGTGCAACGCGTGACGTGTGGAGTGGTCAGAGGCGGGCTCAGGAGAGGCAAACGGGGAGGGGGGGATCAGCAGCCCATCTCCGGCCCAGGCACTGTGCAACGCGTGACGTGTGGAGTGGTCAGAGGCGGGCTCAGGAGAGGCAAACGGGGAGGGGGGAATCAGCAGCCCATCTCCGGCCCAGGCACTGTGCAACGCGTGACATGAGGAGTGGTCAGGAGCGGACTCAGGAGGGGCTAAACGGGGGGGGGGGGTCGATCAGTGGCGGGTGCATTGTTCTGTATATGGGGGGGGTAGCGGTCAGTGCAGGCTCCAGGAGACGGTCAACGGGGGCGACGCGCAGAAGTGGTATGCGTCATACTTTGGTAGGCACTTTGAACTTGGTGGGCCCTATACCTCAGATAGGCATTCGATAGATTATAATGGACCCTCTGTAGGTGATAATGGACCCTCTGTAGGTGATAATGGGACCTCTGTTGGTCAGAATGGTTCCTCTAAAGCTGGAAGGGGTTCTTCCAGCATTAGACTGTTCCAGCTTCCAGCAAAGTGCTACAATGGGCCTCATTAGCTTCTGACGATAAGAACAGATGCGCCTCCCCACGACAGAATGGCCAATCTATATAGGCACTCTGCTATGGCCCTTTCGGGACCGAAGGGGTCATGACTCATGCCCCCTCCCTCCCTCCCCTCTGGATCCGTCACTTGTCACTGGAAATGGCTCTGCATGCTGCAATGAGATGTTGATGTTGCAGATGCAGGAGAGATGGGTAGCTACTCCGCATATTGGCAGTTTTACCCGGATAGTCCGCTTACAGCATCATTCGACGCATTGCAGCATGCCGCGCTTCTCTGGGTGTCTCGATTCTGGCGACAACCCGAATCCTCGGCCTCATATCCAACCTCATAAACAACCCGCATCGGTCTCATAAACAACTCGAATCCTCGGCCTGCCCGGGCACGCTGCCACCGCTCGTCCTGCAGGTATCATGGTTTCGCTTCCCGCGCTGCAGATGTGTCATTGCTGAACCGTGAAATGATATACTGCAGAAATGAATGTGCCATGAATAAGTAGGCACGTGCGGAAGCGTTGGCTGATTTTAACTTGGCTTAGCTTTGAATTTGGCTTGGCGCCCGTGGCTGACGAGAACTGAGCCGTGGATTTTGTCTATTGCCATATGTTTATCATTTCGGCCTGATACTTTAAATACTGTTTTGTTTTTAACCCTATCAGTGTCGGGGGGTGGGGGGTGGCTAAAACGACCTCCCCCCCCCCCCCCCCCGACACTAAAAAAGGGAATAGTTCAACTTTAACATATGGGGTTTTGGACTGAGGTAGCAGATTTGTAGAGCAGATCTAAAAATGGGTTGTGGTGAAAGAATTACCTCCCTACGTTAATTAAATTCGACACAGGACTAGTGGGCCCGGTTTCATATCCGCGGTTCCGGGACGATCGGGACATGAACGCTCGCCGCCGGAGGCAGGTACACTCTCTGGCACGTAGTATCTGATCACGAAGCCTCGTTAATATCAGCTCAGCCGCCGGGGCGCGGCGGCGCGGCGGCCCCTTGTCAGAGACTGTACTTGGCGTCAGGCGGAGCCAGAACGCCAGCTGCTATCTACGATTTCTCGTGAAATACAAAGAGAAACTTACTTCTTTCTCCACATATATCCATCAGATGTCCAAACCAAAGTCATATTCATAGTTTTGAGCTCAAGATGCACCGTATGGTTGTTATTTCAAGACAAATTTCGAGGTGATCTATTCCCTTTAAGGGTTTTCCGCTCCTGTCCCCAAACGAGTAAGGATACGGCCATAAAACTTTTGGACTTTTCCTAAATATTCATTGGACACATTTTAGGAAATTTTCCAAATTTATTTTCTTTTTTAATTGCGCATGGGCGCCTTCAGGGACGTATTTTGGGAGGCATTTTGGATCACTGCTATTTCATCGAAATATGAAATATTATAATTTTGAACTCAGTGAGCCTTCTTAGCTGTTTTTTGCACACGTGTGATTTTTTTTATATTTTTGGGTAGCCCACAGGCGACTCCAGGAACAGATTTTGGTGGAATATGTACACACACACATTGTGTTTAGTATAACACAAAACGTTATTTCGCGGTGGACTATCTCGTGTAATATCATCTGCATGGATCATAATTGTATTTTGTGGCATAGGTGATTTCAGGCGTGGGACGCAAGCGCATGGCCCAATGTTATGGGCGGCTCCAGGGATGAAATTAAAGGAAATAGTTCACCTTCGGAATTTTTTCAGAACACGATTTTATTATATTTTTGAATACAGTTTCTTTTTTTCTTTTCAAAAATGGTCCTACATCGCGCCAATTCAGGACAGAAGGTCGTAAATCATTAATGTTATGGTGTGCGTTATTGGTCTGCGCATGCTCCATGGCAGTGCTGGCACTTTCAGACGGTACGGTATATCATATATGCGCCAATTCCTTCGCCAAAAAGTCAAATATCTTCGGCTGGAGAGTCTTTTTCAGTCAAGAAAACTTGCAGATAGGGGTTTCCCAACATAGGCTACAAAACAGCTATCTCGGTTTAAAACTAATGTTGAAGGTGAACTATTTCCTTTAAGGGGGAGTTGTGGACCCACGACGTGTAACTACATAATAAAAGATATCAACTTGAAACTTGGTGAGCTGTTTTAGCAATGCCTTGCACACGTTCCATTTTTTGTTGTTTATTTTTTTAGTTTCCCAATGGCGACTCCAGGGATGGATTTTTGGGGCATGTGTTTGACTCCGTTCGCACGCTTTGTGTTTAGTGCCCCTGAACGTTATTTTGCAGTGAGTGATTTCATGCAATATCATCTGCATGGACCACAATTGCATTTTGGCGCATAGGCGGTCCCAGGGATGCAATTAGGGGAATTGTGGACCCATGGTGTGACACTACATAGCAAAATGTATCAATAAGCGAAGACAAAGATAACAAAAGACAAGGCTCAATTACCCTCCCCTTCCCCTCCTGAGCACGCCACTGCACAAATAAAAATATACCATAATTTACTTTATCATGCATGCGCATATAATTATAAGCATCTAAAACAGAAATAAAAGCGGCAAAAATATTATAGTGACATCTTTAGATACCTCCCTTTGGAATTGCATGAGGAGGCCATTGGCTTAATTTCCCCAAACTTCAAAAAACAGTATATGTTAGAGCATACAATTAGGTGGCGAAATACAACATGACAAATTTGTGTTCAAACAACGTCCCAGGGCAAACAATATAAAAATGCATGTTTCCCCCATTTTCTTTTGCTACCTGTATCCCCCCATGACAAAATTTTGCATATTTTGCATATGAAAATAGAAATGTAAATCATGCTACAAGGCCGCTTTCGAATGCCGCAATCGAATGCCGCTTTCCCGGAGAGAATCGGTCCAGCGGTTTTCGAGATATGAAGGTGGGAGGGGGGGGGGGGGGGGATAGGCCCCCCCCCCCCGACAGATTCGTATTTTTTAGCCCGACAGTAATAGGGTTAATATTGCCCCTCATTCTGTTATGTCGTAGGATCATGTTCACGTATGTATTTATAGTATATCCCTCATTGCAACGGCGCTGTAACAGCCAAAATGATATGGAAGTTGCTGCATTTGAAATACGCAATACAAATAACAGGTTTATGAATTATGAGTGACCACAGCGGTCATTTAAATGGCAGGCATATGTGCGTCACTGGTCATTTAAATGACCACATCGGTCATTTCAACGACACACATATGCGCGTTATTGGAATAGGCTGCTTCGGAGGAGGAAGGTTGGGGAGGAATAAGGGTAGAAACACAGACACTGCTTTGAAACGGATAGGCATAGGTACCGGTACTAGGTCTGTGGTAATCACTGGAGTCGCTGGTAAAGGTTTCGATATACAACTTTAATTCACTGCATTTCGCGAAGAGATCAGCCTTATTTTGATGTATTACCTACTTCATTTGACGTTAAAAAAACGCAAAACACCTTCGGCTATGTCCACAAAGCGTATTAACCCGCACACTGCAGGGGGTTTGCGCCGAACACGAACTGCAGGGGTGGGGGGGGGGGATTTCCGCCCCCCCCCGTGAGATCTAAAAAACTACGCAACGTAGCGACAAGCGAAAAACGGCGTTTGATAAGTTGATAGAAGTTCTATCGAAAGTATTTCAGTATTTTTTAGGTCAGGTCAAAATTGAGGTCACCAGAGGTCATCCAATGTCAAATTTCCTAGTTTTTTTCTCTCCTGTTTTAGGACTTCGCTCCAGAAATTCCCATATATCTCGGAAACTATGCTAGCTAGAAACAAACTGAAAAAGAAATCGCCAGCCATTGAAATTTACAATCGACAAAGTTTCCTCAAATTGATCTCATGTCAATATTTGAGGCTCCAGTGGTCAAAAAACGAAAAATGCTGTTTTTTTGCAAAATTATTTTTCGCTATTAACTTTGTACTTAATAAAGATAACATAAAACTGTTTACTCCATTGTGTTCATCTCGTCAAGGCGCTTTGGATGATATACATGGTGACCTTGTTAAGTGAACTTACAAATTTGACCTCAGGTCAAGGTCAAGTGGTGACCCAAGTAGGGCATGTTGCATATGAGAAGACGTGTCTCGACGAGACAAACATATTGCTGTCGGTTTTACTTATCTATCTTCATTATGTCGCGAGGTATTTACCAAAAAAAAATGATGGTAACCTCGGATGACCTCAAATGACCCCATAGTGGTCACTGAACAAAAATTACACTTGGATCATCAAGAATATCCTATAATAACATGATCCAGAAGTAATTGGACTAATATCACGCATATCCTTGAAATAACAGGCATTGTAATATTTCCCCATTGACTTATTATGGAGAGGTCACGAAATTGACCCGACCTTAGGTCACCAATATTAAAATTCCGAGATGATCGAATTTCAAGTACTTATGCCCTCATGACACTCTGTAAGTTTCAAACTGATCGGTGAGAAACTCTGGATTTGGCACAACTGCAAACGTTTTTGGAGGTGGGGTCACTTGACCTGGTCAAGTGACCTGACCTGAGATGACCCGAGGTTGATTTTTTTCTCTCAAAGTGTGCGCAATTGATGTCCTAACAGGTGTGCCAAAACTCGGCGGCGCTGCGCGCCGCCGTTTTTTCGCTATCTGCGAAAAACTTGAGGGGGAAGGAGGAAATCACCCCCCTGCAGTGTGCGGGCGGGTTAATACCGCCCCAATCACGACTTCAGTTCACCTCAATGGATCTACTCAAATCTCAAACAACGTCAAATTACACAAATTACCTCAATGGTGGACATCACCCAGCAACCCTCGCCAAGCGTTATAGGCATATGATCGTGATGCCGGCATCACCGCTTAACATTACCAGGGATCGGTCGGTACTTTACCACACATTACCAGCTCGGTCGGTAACATATTACCAGTCGGTAACTAGTCCTGCTATGGAAGTTGTGTCTAGCTGGCTTGGTATCTGGGTTTCTCTGATTTCACGCCGTACAAAGCACACATAAACTACCCACCAGCACATAAACTACCCACCAGCACATAAACTATCCGCCAGCACATAAGCTACCCGCCAGCACATAAACTACCCTCCAGCACATAAACTACCCGCCAGCACATAAACTACCCACCAGCACATAAACTACCCACCAGCACATAAACTACCCACCGGCACATAAACTACCCACCAGCACATAAACTACCCACCAGCACATAAACTACCCGCCAGCACATAAACTACCCACCAGCACATAAACTACCCACCAGCACATAAACTACCCACCAGCACATAAACTACCCACCAGCACATAAACTACCCACCAGCACATAAACTACCCACCAGCACATAAACTACCCACCACTGCACCTGCTCAGACACGGGCAGCTGTGGGGACTGTCTGAACAGCTGCTCCAGTCTGCAGTACGGCCCAGTACGGCCCAGTACGGCCCAGTACGGCCCAGTACGGCCCAGTACGGCCCAGTACGGCCCAGTACGGCCCAGTACGGCCCAGTACGGCCCAGTACGGCCCAGTACGGCCCAGTACGGCCCAGTACAGCCCAGTACAGCCCAGTACGGCCCAGTACGGCCCAGTACGGCCCAGTACGGCCCAGTACGGCCCAGTACGGCCCAGTACGGCCCAGTACGGCCCAGTACGGCCCAGTACCGCCCAGTACGGCCCAGTACGGCCCAGTACCGCCCAGTACGGCCCAATCCGGCCCAGTACGGCCCAGTACGGCACAGTACGGCCCCCAGTACGGCCCAGTACGGCCCAGTACAGCCCAGTACGGCCCAGTACGGCCCAGTACAGCCCAGTACGGCCCAGTACGGCTCAATGACTGTGTGTGTGTGTGTGTGTGTGTGTGTGTGTGTGTGTGTGTGTGTGTGTGTGTGTGTGTGTGTGTGTGTGTGTGTGTGTGTGTGTGTGTGTGTGTGTGTGTGTGTGTCTGTGTCTGTGTCTGTGTCTGTGTCTGTGTCTGTGTCTGTGTCTGTGTCTGTGTCTGTGTCTGTGTCTGTGTCTGTGTCTGTGTCTGTGTCTGTGTCTGTGTCTGTGTCTGTGTCTGTGTCTGTGTCTGTGTCTGTGTCTGTGTCTGTGTCTGTGTCTGTGTCTGTGTCTGTGTCTGTGTCTGTGTCTGTGTCTGTGTCTGTGTCTGTGTCTGTGTCTGTGTCTGTGTCTGTGTCTGTGTCTGTGTCTGTGTCTGTGTCTGTGTCTGTGTCTGTGTCTGTGTCTGTGTCTGTGTCTGTGTTTGTGTCTGTGTCTGTGTCTGTGTCTGTGTCTGTGTCTGTGTCTGTGTCTGTGTCTGTGTCTGTGTCTGTGTCTGTGTCTGTGTCTGTGTCTGTGTCTGTGTCTGTGTCTGTGTCTGTGCCTGTGTCTGTGTCTGTGTCTGTGTCTGTGTCTGTGTCTGTGTCTGTGTCTGTGTCTGTGCCTGTGCCTGTGCCTGTGTCTGTGTCTGTGTCTGTGTGTGTGTGTGTGTGTGTGTGTGTGTGTGTGTGTGTGTGTGTGTGTGTGTGCCTGTGTGTGTCTGTGTGTGTCTGTGTGTGTCTGTGTGTGTGATGTGCGGTCACTTGCGTTCGTTTCGCAGCTTGCACAATCACATATTTCACATGTCCTTGCCGTGTCGCACCAGTCTGATCCATAGGCCTGTGTTGTTAATTGAAGTACCCAATGCTGAGCTTTTCAGCTGTCGCTTCATTGACATTTCGTTTGTCAATAGAAGTTATCATTCTCAATAAAGAGCTGAAACGTTAGATGCTCTCTCAGCGACTAAGTTCAATAGAGACACATAGGTAGGTATTGCACACAAAATCTGGTTCACTGGAGGATCCAGGGGGGGGGGGCATCAGGGGAAAAATATACCCCCCACAGGAATATCGGAGTGGGGGGGGGGGGGCATTCAAACCCCCACCCGTTCCCTGCACTGAACGTGAAAACAATGATCTTAGGAGAAAACTTCATGAAAACGGACTTTTTTTCTCGAGTGATTGAATTGGAAGTTTGTATGTATCCCTTTATTTCAATGATAGACAAAATAGCGCATCTGATGCAATTCAAGCAGCAGCAGCCCCAGTGATACTTATCCCGCGCCCCGCTAGGGAGGGGGTCAGAATCAGCCCTCCTCACGGATTTTCTCAATAACTTGAAAACTATGACAGATATCAACGTGAAACTTTCAGCACCTTATCCTGCATCAAGTCTACGTCTTCTCGCCAAATTTCAGTGAAATTGATGAAGTATTTTGGGGAGATAATGACGTTTAAATGACGTCAAGTCATGCCATTTTTGGTGGAAAAACGACAAACGTTTGACAAATCGTAGACAATAGAGTTGTGAAGCAAATTGCAAATAGAAGGCGTAAAAAGAAAGGAAATGACATTCTCTTCAAAATTTTCATCTCAGATTTGAGAAATTGTGTATATTTGACCCCAATTTTTTGGGGTTGGAAATCCACTTTTTTGGGGGGGGCGGGGAATTTGAAAGTGAATTTCTTATGCTCGAATACCAATATAAGGTGGCCGGCCCAAATCCGCGGAGAAAAACAAATGGGGGTACCTGTTTGCCACAAAAAGATACCTCCCCACGGAGAGGGGCTGGATCCGCCAGTGAATTCTGGTTAGAGGCTGTTGACTCCATTATTCATTCATTCCTCCCACAAACAGCATAGGTACTTCTTCGAAGTTTGTTTTCCACCGGCGAAAGCACTCCCTAAATGTTTATTTCATGCGCTTGGAAACATACTAGATATCATACTGGATAATTCTGGATCATACTGGATAAATCTGGATCATACTGGATAAATCGGAGTGCATTCGGCCAATTTTACTGTACTCAGCCGTTTACACACTCACATCACATACACGTGATGTTCCTTCTCTCTATCCCTCCAAACTCTCGCACTAAATCGCCTGAGGCCGTCTGGCCGTCCGGCCCGCTCTGTGTCAAGGTCACCGGCGCGAGTTGCAGGGTCACGTGCGCGTCGGTTGCCATGGCTACGGACGCCACGGCGGGCGATGACCACCGTTTAATATGTGAACCGGCCGCGCTCGTGTATTTGTATTGTATTTACATCATGAGCCACATCCACATTGTGCTGTGGCTATTATGTTCCCCATGTCGATATGATAAAACATATGGTCATGGTGGTTGTCAGCTCACACACACACACACAAACAAACACACACACACACACACGCGCGCGCGCGCAAGCACGCACGCACGCACGCACAATACACAGTACACAGTACACAGTACACACTACACACTACACACTACACATTACACACTACACACTACACACTACACACTACACACTACACACTACACACTACACACTACACACTACACAATACACAATACACAATACACAATACACAATACACAATACACAATACACAATACACACTGACACGCTTCGCCGTTCTTGCAAAATCTTTGCAAGAACGGCGTCGCGGCGTCTTCGGCGCCGCGGGGAATGGGACTGCGCTTAAACACGACATTTCTGCGCCGTGAGTCAGCGAGTGCGTCGCGCTCCGCTGTCGGTCTGATGATATATCGCCGCTGCGCTCTCACACGACCTCGACACTCGGGGACATAGTACTCGGTGGTGACCGCGTACAACGCCAGCACAACAATCAGATGCCTACCGACAACACGTGCCAAACATGAGCTGAGGCAACACCTGCTGATGCAATAGCGGAGCGGGGTCGGCTAGGTGTGACGTTATCGGGAGGCCGCCAGGGCGCCCTTGTGTCTACCGACAGCGTCGCAGCACTCTTGAAAGGCACCCTGGCACCCTCAGAAGACAGCTTGCCGCCCTCACAACACATTATGCCGCCCTCAGAAGGCATTGACCGCCCTCGGAAGGCAGCATGCCGCCCTCGGAAGGCATCATGCGGTCCTCGGAAGGCATCATGCCGCTCTCGGAAAACATCGTGTCGCCCTCAGAAGACATTTTGTCGCCATCGGAGTGCATTATGCCGCTCTCGGAGTGCATTATGCCGCTCTCGGAGTGCATTATGCCGCCCTCTGAAGATGTCTTGTCGCCCTCTGATGGCATCTTGCCGCCCTCAGACTTTAGAAGGCATAATACATCTTCCGCAAAAGGCAAATTGAGATCGATAAGCAAAGGACAAGCTGTCAAGGCCAGGTCAGAGAATATAACTTGGCAAAAGGTCTACGAAAGTCATGCGACACATGTTTTATGGGTTATTTTACACGTATAATTTGAAAGTAGTAGCCAATTTTACAACCTGACCCCATATAATGGTCATTAGGCGAAGTTCAGGTCATGGTCAGGTTGCATAAGGTCAAAATTTGAAATTGATTAATATAAATAAAAAAGTGACGTTTCTAGACCAGTGTTGTCTAGTAAATACAGTGGTAGCATTTATTGGCCTGTATCTGGTAATTAAAAGCCATACAATGCAATTTCAACAAATTATGTCATGAGTTAATCATACATGGGAGCCATAAATCAGTCAAAAATAAATATTGTATTTGGAAATTTGGTGTGGGTATTGTTCATACTTGGTTATCCAATATAGATTCCGTTTTTTATATCTTTTAAAATTTAGATTTTGTAGGATTTTTCCTAAACAAATAAGTTTTATTTTTATTTTTCGGGGGTCAAAAACTAACAAAAATGCAAATCCGATATAGCCATTTTGAAGAAAAATAATGTCATTTTCTTTCGTTTGATTTTTTGGGCAATTTGCTTCACAACTCGATTTTCTACAGTTTTTCAAACATTTACCGTTTTTCGGTTTTCCTCCAAAAATGACATGACCTGACGTCACTCCTAAACCACTGCATTAATTTGAATGACATCAGTGGGGACAAATATGGAAAACTATGTGGAGGCGATCTAAAAATTAATCGATTAAGATTAGTTCGTGACGTCATCAAAATGGGAGGAGCATGCCCTTATAAAGAGATCCGATCTAAAAATGCATTGTTTTCCTGACATTTACACCTTTAGACACCATATCACCCCTAACAAAATGGCCATCACCCCTGGATTTTTTTTCCGGTTGAAACTGCACGAATCGCGCCATCATATTTTCTTGTACTTGTATGATCAGATCCCTACTTTGGCAGATATGACCAAAGTAAGGGTCGGTGATCTCAATTACGGCACTCGCAGCAGTCTCAGCGATCTAAATTTTGATTCGCCACCTGACTTCACGATCTAAAATTGGATTAGCTGGCTGACGACCGATCTAAAATTTGTAATTGCTTGGGTGTACTCCATTTTTAAATCAGGTCGATAGTATAGGTTCCAGAGGTCACCACAGGTCACACTGTTTTTGTAAACAAAGTACATAACTTCTTCTCTCATAAATATACAGGCAAACGACAGAAAGGTATTCTGACGTTATCCTGTTCTTCTCGTCATGCACTTCGAACCATGTCCATAATGATCGGGTTAGGTCAAATTCAAATTTTGACCTCAGGTAAAGATCATCCCAGGTTATGTGATAACCCAGGTAGGTCATGTTGCACATTTACGGAAGTGTCTCGACGAGATAAACACAGTGGTGTCAGTCTCATGTCTCTATCTTTATTTAATTAACCCGCGCACTGCAGGGGATTTGCACCGAATACGAACTGCAAGGGTGATTTCCGCCCACCTCCCCCGTGAGATCTCGAAAACTACGCTACGTAGCGATAAGCGGAAAACAGTTTTTGATAGCTTCATACAAGTTCTATAAAAAGTATTTCAGTATTTTTTTTGGTCAGGTCAAAATTGAGATCACCAGAGGTCATCAAAGGTCAAGTTCTCTAGTTTTTTTTCTCTCCTGTTTTAGGACTTCGCTCCAGAAATTCCATATATCTCGGCAACTATGCTAGTTAGAAACAAACGAAAAAAAGCAATCGCCAGCCAGTGCAATTTTTAATCGACAAGGTGCCCTCAAATTTGATCTTAGGTCAATATTTGAGGCTCCAGAGCAGGGGCCCCGCCACAGGGGGGACGGGGGGACGTGTCCCCCCAACATTTTCGGATTTTAATATTACGCCTTGGGCGTTGCATGGAAAGAATCGACTTCAGAATGCCTCCGTCCCCCCCAACTTTCGGAAGGTGGCGGCGCCCTTGCTCCAGAGCTCAAAAAAGAAAACAATGCTGTTTTTTTACAAAATCGTTTCTCGCTATTAACTTTTTACTTAATAAATATAAAGGAAAACTGTGTACGCCATTGTGTTTATCTCGTAAAGGCGCTTTGAATGATATACATGGTGACCTTGTTAAGTCAACTTAAAAAAAAATGACCTCAGGTCAAGGTCAAGTAGTGACCAAGTAGGGCATGTTGCATATGGGAAGACGTGTATCGACGAGATAAGCACATTGCTGTCTGTTTTACTTATCTATCTTCATTATGTCGGGAGTTATTGACAACAAAAGTCATGGTGGCCTCGGATGATCTCAAATGACACTTGGATCATCAAGAATATCCTATAATAACATGATCCAGAAGTAATTGGACTAATATCATGCATATCCTTGAAATAGGAAGCATTTGTATATTTCCCCATTGACTTAGTATGGGGAGGTTACGAAATTGACCTGACCTTAGATCATCGCTTTCAAATTCCGAGATAAACGAATTGTAAATACTTATGCCCTCATGACATCCTATAAGTGTCAAACTGATCGGTTTGAAACCCTAGCTTTGACACAACTGCAAACATATTTGGAGGTGGGGTCACTTTACCTGGTCTGGTGACCTGACCCGAGATGACCCGATGTTATTTTTTTTCTTCAAAGTGTGCGCAATTGATGTCCTAACAGGTGTGGCAAGACCCGGCGGCGCTGCACGCCGCCGTTTTTCGCTATCTGCGAACAACCTGAGGGAGGGGGGAATCAACCACCCTGCAGTGCGCGGGTTAACCCGCGAGTTACTGGGGTATATTTCATAACGCGACTTACTGGGGGGGACTATTTCCCCCCCTGATCTCCGGAACTACTGGACCGAATGTAAAAATTCAAACGGCATTCGATAGCCCTGGGAAATTTATCGGGGGAAACATAATATTGTTGACCTCGAGGTCACCGATGACGTCACAGGTCAGGTCAAGTACAAAATGTTTGACCGTGTCAAAAGGTCTCGATGGATGGAATTGTCGCGCAAAATTGCGATATTAAACGCATAAGCTGTCGATAAATCGGTATGATTCGTGTGTCTGACACTTCTAAGTACCTTTCGAAGCTGTTTATGACCTTGGGTCAGGTCAAGGTCATCCGAGGTCACGAGGTCAAACTGCAGATTACGGTCATTAGGCGTTGTAACACATGTTTAGGGGTTTGTTTTTCGTCTAGAACGCGTAAAATGGCCTTAGAACATTGTTTGTTCCATATAAATAGAAGTAAAAAGCAAAAATGGAAATGCGTTTTTTATGCATAGTAATGCTGTGAGAAGTGGTCGAATTTTGTCATTTAACCCGCGACTTACTGGGGGGGCTATTTTTTGCCCCCCTCCCGTTATTTTGCAATAACTCCTAAACGAACACCGGTATCGTCACCAAACTTGCAGTACCTTCTCTCACATCAATTCTACACATGTTGGAAAAAGGAAAAATATGAGGTTATGATAGGTCAACCGGGAATGACGTCAGAGAGACGTCATGTTATTCGTTTTTTGTTGCAAAATAATGGTTTTCGGAAAACGCTGTCAAAGTTACGATGTTTAAGATAAACTCAATTGTCTTACATCAAACTACTGGCAATAGACCGGGCTATCAAACCTCTATCTCGGATTTTTGAGTTTTTTTATTCAAAATTTTGAGAAATCCAGATACATTTTTTTTTACAACATTTTAAAGAAAAAAATCAGAATTATCCAAAACCGAAATATATGTGATCGAAACGTATGCGGTAAATATGTGTACCAAATTTAAAGTCGATATCTTTAAAAATGACCGAGTTATGACCTTTAAATGACAAAAATCGACCACTTCTCACAGCATTACTATGCATAAAAACGCATTTCCATTTTTGCTTTTTACTTCTATTTATATGGAACAAACAATGTTCTAAGGTCATTTTTCGCGTTCTAGACGAAAAACAAACCCATAAACATGTGTTACAACGCCTAATGACCGTAATCTGCAGTTTGACCTCGTGACCTCGGATGACCTTGACCTGACCCAAGGTCATAAACAGCTTAGAAAGGTAATTAGAAGTGTCAGACACACAAATCATACCGATTTATCGACAGCTTATGCGTTTAATATCGCAATTTTGCGCGACAATTCCATCCATCGTGACCTTTTGACACGGTCAAACATTTTGTACTTGACCTGACCTGTGACGTCATCGGTGACCTCGAGGTCAACAATATTATGTTTTCCTCGATAAATTTCCCAGAGCTATCGAATGCCGTTTGAATTTTTACATTCGGTCCAGTAGTTCCGGAGATCAGAGGGGGCAAAAAATAGCCCCCCCCCCGTAAGTCGCGTTATGAAATATACCCCAGTAACTCGCGGATTAAAGGTCATAACTCGGTCATTTTTAAAGATATCGACTTTAAATTTGGTCCACATATTCAACGCATACGTTTCGATCACATATATTCCGTTTTTTGGATAATTCTGATTTTTTTCTTAAAATTTGTGTAAAAACAAAAACAAAATTATTTGGATTTCTCAAAATTTTGGATTTCAAAAAAACTAAAAAATACGAGATAGCAGTTTGATATCCCGGTCTATTGTCAGTAATTTGATGTAAGACAATTGAGTTTATCTTAAACATCGTACCTTTGACAGCGTTTTCCGCAAACCATTATTTTGCAACAAAAACCGAAGAACATGACGTCACTCTGACGTCATTCCCGGTTGACCTATCATAACCTCATATTTGTACTTTTGTCAACATGTGTAGAATTGATGTGAGAGAAGTTACTACAAGTTTGGTGACGATACCGGTGTTTGTTTAGGAGTTATTGCAAAATAACGGAAGGAGGGCAAAAAATAGCCCCCCCAGTAACTCGCGGGTTAATAGTTATTGACAGGAAGTGGTGGTGACCTAAAATGACCCTGCAGCTGACCAGCTGACCATGTGGCGATCACTAAGTAAACTTGTGCTTGGGTCATCAAGAATGAGCTAAAATAACATGTAATTGAAACAATTGGTCTGATCTAATGTGTGCTCTCCTGATACCGGAAGCATTTGTAAATTTTCCCGTTAACTTATATTGGGAAAACCATGAGATCGAACTGACCAAAATTCACCGATATAAAACAAATCGGAGATAGCAGAATTGTGAGTACTTATGGCCTGATTAAATCCTGTCACATATCTCAGTCAAACACTGGCTGTGGCTCGACCACATCCTTCCAATCCGAATTCATAATTGATGGGGCTCCCATTCCTACACGTTTCAGTATATTTCACCTTTTGTGGTGTTAACAAATTATATGGTTTGTCCCAAACCCGTTGGAACCCGTTACATTTCCCCAAAAAGGCTCCATTCCCAACCATTTCCATCCCGTTCCCATTCCCATATGGGATTCCCATTCCATAAAGGGCTCTGATTGTATGGAATACGGCTTACGTCTAATAGTATATTTGCATAACGGGTCCTTATGTGCATGCTTGCCATAATATCCCTATTGCTCTCCCTATCTCTATCCCCTGCTATAAGGGAGGGATATTAAGGGGTTGGGGATACTACATAGATAGGGATATATAGGGATATATGCGGGATGTTATAGACACCAACAAACAGGCCATTTCTACACTTCTAACTTTCTGCTGTGTCCGTGTTGCAGGTCGGAACCCGCGACAGAACCAGCGACAATACGGGCCTCCCCGGTATTACAGCCTCACCGAAACCCCAGACCGTCCCCCCACTCCCCCCGTACCAGCCCCGCCCTCCTTCCCCTCATACCCTGCCTCGTACCCTGCCGCTGCCGCCGCCGCCGCCGCCGCCCTGCCGCCCACGTATTCCCCGAGTACGGCGGCGGCGGCCCGCAGACAGACGACTTCGCTGCTGCAGCGGACGGAGGGAACCGAGCCGACACCGGCACAGGCTCAGCCGACACCGGTACAGGCTGAGCCGACATACAGCCAGCAGGGTACAGCCCAGCAGGGTACAACCCAGCCCCAGCCTCAGCCAACAAACAGCCAGCGGGGTACAGCCCAGACGGCATATGTCCGGCCTACCGTAGCTCAACTTTCCGCAACCCAGCCCCAGCCTGAACCAACGTACGCCCAGGCTACAGAAACTCAGCCCCAAACTACTCAACCTCAGCCTACGTTCCCCACGTCGCCCCCTACATATGCAGTTCAGCCCCAGCCTACGTTCCCCACAGCGCCCCCTACATATGCAGCTCAGCCCCAGCCTACGCTCCCCACAGCGCCCCCTACCTATACAGCTCAACCCCAGCCTACGCTCCCCACGGTGCCTCCGACATACCAAGCTCAGTTTCAGCCGGAGGCTACGGAGGCAGCCCCGGAGCCGACCTACAGCCTGCCCTCGCCTCCGGAGCCTCAGTCTACGTACTCTGCAGAAGTGACGACAGAGACTCCTCAGCCTACAGCTTATCAGCCTACAGCGACTGCCCAGCCTACAGTCTATCAGCCTACAGCGACTGCTCAGCCTACAGCCTACGACACACAGCCTACAACAGATCGGGCCGAGACCACTGCTTATAACACACAGCCCACTGGGCCACCAACCATCTACGAAGCCCAGCCCACCGCCGGCCCTCAGCCCACCATCTACGATACCCAGCCCACCGCCGGCCCTCAGCCCACCACTTACAACACCCAGCTCACCGCCCAGCCCACGGCCGGCCTTCAGCCCACCACTTACAACACTCAGCCCACTGCCGGTCCTCAGCCCACCACTTACAACACCCAGCTCACCGCCCAGCCCACGGCCGGCCTTCAGCCCACCACTTACAACACACAGCCCACGGCAGGCCCTCAAACCACCACTTACAACACCCAGCCCACGGCAGGCCCTCAGCCCACCACTTACATCAGTCAGCCCACGGCCCAGCCTACAGAGGCCGTCACTTACGCTCCCCCAGCACCTGTCCAGCCCGACACCGCCGCCGCCCCTACAGTCACCACGTACGCTCCCCAACCTGCCCCCCAACTCACCTCCCAACTCACCTCCCAACCCACCCCAGAGCCTGCCTCCACGCCCGCCCCCCAGCCCGTTTATCGCATCACAACATACCGGCCGCGGACCTCACAGAAAGTGGCCCCGGTGCCGCCGGCCGGTCGACCCCGGCCCGGGGGCTTTGGAAGCTTCGGAGACGAATTCTTCGCTGGAAAGTTTGGAGGTGAGATGAGCGGCGAGTCGATAGTTACGGCGCAGAAAGTCTGCAACGGTTCGCACCTCACGGGTGCGGACCGTTGCAGAACAGACGGCAAAGCCGGTCTTGATGGCGTTGCATTTGATTATTATAATTTGTAATATCTGATCGTGCAATAGACTCGCCGTTTGTCTTTTTATACCCATGTGGCAATGCTCATTGGTCAATACAATGTAATGTTTAGCCAACAACATGTGTGCCGTCTTTGCCCATTCAAATGCGCGTAAAACAACACTGCCAACTGTGTAATACAGCACAATACCAACTGCAACTTTGCACATGTCAAACTAACTCGTCTCCCGCTGCCTTCTCCACAGAAGAATTCGGTAACGACGTACAGATCGGTGGTCAGTACCGGTACCACCCCCGCCCGCGGTACCACGAGCGTCCGCATTACCATGAGCGTCCGCAGTACCACGAGCGTCCCCATTACCACGAGCGTCCGCGGCACCACGGCGCCCACGGGTACCGCAGTACAGGGTACACCGCTGATGGGTACGCCTCGCCGCGGGAGCCGGGGCAGGGCCGGCCCGGCAGAGGAGGATTCATCCGTCCGTGGACCGTACCGAAAACGATCCGGCAGGCGCTCAAAGACGGACTCCAGCCCAGCTGGTAGGTGGCAGCAGGGTCGTGACATGAACTGTAGACAGGCAGTGGCTCGCAAAATGAAGATGTGTTGTAGCGTCACAATGGAAGCCGTTATAGGTGGCGGTAGCGTCGCGGCGTGAACTGTAGATGGCGGTAACGTCGCAGTGGAAGTTGTAGGTGGCGCTACCTGGCGGCCCGCAGTGATTGTGTGCACGTGTATGTGGTGCCTTGAAGAAGAGAACTTGCGCTGGATCTTTCATACACTAGTTCTAGGCTAAGTGATGCTCAAGAATTTGACTGTAAAACGCCACTGAAAGATGCCGGAATAAAACATGGGTGCGTCATGAAAGCACTCGCTCACAATGCGCTCAAGTTGTCTGATGAAGCGGCCAAGCGGGTGTAATTGGGGTTCATGGCGTGCCCACTCTCCCAGAAATATTTGCAAATGCCTAGAACAGACCTGTATTGCACGTATTTTAAAGGGTGTAGCAAAGGCGACGATGAATATGTACATACGATAGAAACTTTCCAATAACAGCGGTTTTATACTGATGTTCCAATGGTGGGGGTGTTTACTGTGCTAAAAAGGAGGGCACTGCAGCTGTGGTAAGGCCTCATTGGTAAGGTTTCACTGTCTATGCTGTCTGTGTGTAAACGACTGTATAACCATTGTAAATGGCGGTGAAAAATGTCGATGTGGCTGCGTGATGGCTCGAATGGTTGCAGCGTGAACGTATAACTGTATATTTAGTGCAAGTATTTAGCGCCATGACAATGTGAATTGTGAATACACCCAGACAAACAATCGGTGTTTGAAAACGAAACCCTGCACGGTGATGACAATAGCAAAGCATTCAGCTCCAGGAATGTTTTTTGGTTCGGCGTTTAGGGAGAGAGACCAAGCAAAACGGCGCAAGGCACTGCCAAGGCAGGCAATGCCTAGTATGCCCCACTACAGAGCAGTTACAGACGGCCCCAGCTGCTCCCTCCCTTCAGCGCCGCAGCAGCTCTCTGCGGCGATACAAACATGTCCCGGTTCACGTGTTCTGCCCTTGCCTCAACATACGTCATATTGTATGTGGAATATGTGGTCATATTGTTAGTTTCGGGTTCGCAGTTCGGTCGCATTTCTTACTCGGGCGTATCAATCCCGCTAAAATTCACGCAGGTCTGACAGTCGATTGCAAACACTCTGTACGGCGAATCTGCCCACCCTAAAAAGCAGCAGTGATAGCAGGTTTATTCCGAACACGTTTCCCAACACATTCAGTTCGGCGCGCACGACGTCCAGCGACGTCAGGATTTCCGAGATGCGAGGACCACCAGTCTGTAGGTCCCGTGCTGAACTCTGCGCTTTTACCGCTTTTCTCTGCCGTCCGGGAGACAACATGGACAAACCCCGAGTCAAGTTAACACTGACCACGACAAATTTGGGACGAACGCAGACACTCTCAAATGCCAAGTCAATGTGGTGGAACACTCGACGCACCGGCGCCCAGGTCGCAAACAAAGAGCAGACACCGAGAAAGCGGAAGAGCGATACCGCGCTGCCTGATGCCTATAGGCAGCGATGGCGCTGGCGCCTATAGGCGTTAACCTATAGTTTCTGCACCGGACGGCAATGCCAGACATTCGAACGAGGTGTGACGTCATTATTCAGTGACGTGAGTAGTATTTCAACAAAACACACGGCACATTCGGGCTCATACCTGGTTACGAAGCAGGAGCGTGACCAGAACTCTCGCGAAACACACTGCGATTTGACCGGGGTTCCTCAGCACGCCGTTATGAAACAAGTTAAGACAAAAGCCGACGAATTAACACAAGATCTGCACTCAAACAGCGGCCGCCACGACCTTTCGTTCTCCATCATACGTCTCTCCGTAGGTCAGAGACACAGACGGCACGCACGCACGCGCACGCACGCGCACGCGCACACACACACACACGCGAACGGAGGGTTTAGAACGAGAGCAGCACGTCGGTCAGACACACACATACAGCACGCACGCACGCACACACATACAGCACGCACGCACGCACGCACGCACGCACGCACGCACGCACGCACGCACGCACGCACGCACGCACGCACGCACGCACGCACGAACACACGCGAGCGGAGGGTTTAGAACGAGGAGAGCAGCAGCGTCCACCACTAATTATCCAGTGGGGGGGGGGGGGGGGGGGGGGGACTGCCTTAGGTGCGTCAGTCAACTCACAGACTCCTCTTCTTCGTCAGCCCAACCGACCCTGCTGTCTCGTCTCTGCGGTCTCCGTTTCCTCTCCCGCACGTCTGCGTCTGTTCATCGTTGCGTCTCCTCTCCGTCTGGTCTCTCCGGCCGCCCCCTCCGCCCAGCCAGCCCAGCCGTCTCCGTTCCGTCTCCGTCCTCGTCTCTCTGTTCCGCCCCCTCCGTCCAGCGAGCCCAGCCGTCTCTAGCTGCTACGCCAGGTCTAGCTGACGGAGATCATCTGTTTGCTTTTGATCAGCTCCCGCAGGTTGTTCTCAGATTCCTTCATGCTCTTCTCCAGGTACTGTTTGTTACCCTGCACCGGTGGACAGACACACACACACACACACAGACAAGCGTCAGACTTTTCAGACAGATAATGTGATCTAGTACATAGGTACAGAGTAACATCAAAACCTTCAAAATCAAAACCATCAAAAGTATCAAGAACACGGACATTGTTCGCTGCGTCCTTCCGTGGTGTATGGACAAAATCTGATTATGATCGGCCCGGCCCGGCCCGACCCGTGGCGACGCTTCTGAGGAACTCATATCTCTGCAACCACACGTCCGATTGACAAGCTGACTTCTTTGCTGAGCAGCCCCATCTAACCTACCCTGTTTGAGACCAGTGCCGACTCATGTGGGTGACTACCACTGCGCGTGGCGCGTGAGGGGTGTTGAAAAGTGTTTTCCCGCAAAAACTCTGTAACGGCTGAGCCGATTGTGTGCAAATTTCGTGTGTGGTTAGGTACCCCTCAGCCGCCACTTTAACACAACTCAGGGGTGGGGTGACTGCACGTGCGCACGTGCACACCCCTATTCTGTATCTCAGGAACGGCTGAGCCGATTGTGTTCAAATTTGGTGTGTGGTTAAGGACCTCTCAGCCGCCGCCTTTCCACAAGTCAGGGGTGGGGTGGCTTTGCACGTGCGCACGTGTACACCCCTATTCTATATTTCTGGAACGGCTGAGCCGATTGTGTTCAAATTTAGTGTGTGGTTAGGGACCTCTCAGCCCCCACTTTCCCACAAGTAAAAGGTGAGTGCCTCTGCACGTGCGCACCCTTTTTTGTATCTCAGAAACCACTCACCTGATCGAGTTGAAATTCCCCATACATTTCCTTCGCGCTCGCTCGTTCATCGCCAACTACGGCGCCTTACTAGTAATATACATAAATTATATAACAGGATACATAACATTTATAGAATACCATTTATTGATTTAAAAGGGGAAATTGAATGACATTGCATGGGAAATAGCTGTTATTTGAAATAGAAAATAGCTGGAAAATTAGAAAATATATAGAAAAAATTATGAAAAATAGAAAATAGCTGTGGCGACTGTTGGTTGTAAGTCTGAGACATATAGTGAATGTCAAGACTCAAAGAGATGTCAAGTGCAAATTCAAAACAATGTGTAGGTGGAGAGCAAAATGTACTTTCAAAAGTTTGTTTTTATTAATAAATATATGTCCAAAACATCTCAGAGTTTATCCACCAGTAAGACGCCGTAGTCGGCGATGAATGAGCGAGCGCGAACGAAATGCATGGTGAATTTCAACGCGACCGGACAAGTAATTTCTGAGATACACAAAAGGTGAGCACGTGCGCACGTGCAGAGGCACCCACCCCTGACTTGTGGGAAAGAGGCGGCTGAGAGGTCCCTAACCACACATTGAATTTGACCACAAACGGCTCAGCCGTTCCCGAGATATATAATAGGGGTGAGCACGTGCGCACGTGCAGAGGCACCCCACCCCTGACTTGTGGGAAAGAGGCGGCTGAGAGGTCCCTAACCACACACCAAATTTTCACATAATCTGCCCAGCCGTTGTGCAGTTTTTGCGAGAAAACACTTTTCAACACCCCTCACGCGGCACGCGCCACGCGCAGTGGTAGTCACCCACATGAGTCGGCACTGGTCTCAAACAGGGTAGATTGGATGGGGCTGTTCAGCAAAGAAGCTCACTTGTCAATCGGACGTGTGGTTGCAGAGATATTAGCTTCTCAAAAGCCTCGCCACGGGCCGGGCCGGGCTGGGTTGGACCGCTCATATTCAGATTTTTCCCATATACCACGGAAGGACGAGCGAGCGCGAAGCGCTCGCTCGTAATGAACATTTTTGCCGTTCAAAGGGCTTCCTCATCGATGAAGATGACCAAAACATGAACATCGAAGCCAGTGGACATGTCATTCCCTAAACTACACAGGTGCTAGATGAAACTGCAGTGCACACAACATACGAAAATACATACGGAAAGGTGGTCAATCAATACTACTGACACATCAGTGTTTTGTAGACATGATGTTTCTATCATAAACATGAATCATTGCTGGATGTTGTAGACCACAAGTTTGGCGATTTCTCACCTCCAGTTTGGCGATTTTCTCCTTGTGAGACGCCTGCTTCTTCTCAAGATTTTTCCTCACCGTCGGCACATCATTCAAGACAAACATCCGGCCGACGCCGTCATAGACACGCGTGGTATCCGGCATCAACTGCGGGCAGTCAGCTGTTAGTCGGACCAGTAGGTCGCGGGATCAATCCTCAACCACGACAGATGGTTACTTATCATTGATATTGGACCACAATACACTTTTTTTGGATTATTTGACAACAATGCCTAAATCCACATGCCATATGATGTCCATGCCTAAATCCAATGTTCACATGATTCAAGCTTGATCCACTTACATAGGCCTCTTCATTATAGAACAAAAACCATATCTGTATTGATTATTCATCTAATTTATATAATTATTGAATCTTTACAGCTCCTTTTCTACCAAAAGCTGAGACATGAGACATGAGACTGTTTGGGTTTCAACAGCTCTCAAAAAGAAACACATGACAGCTATATTGGGGAGCAATGAGGCTCGCACTAAAAGCTGGAAGGAGTGGGCCAGGGTGTTATGACGTCGCAAGCAAATGGTACCGCTAAATATTTATTTATTTATTGATCTATTTATTTATAAACTAATTAATATTTAGCGTTTCGACGCCCCCCTCGAACTCGGCTCCTATGGGACGTAGACAAAACAGAAAACACCGTTAGAAAGCTCATCATTTTTTTTAGAAGCTATTCATACATTTTGTTTATCAGGTCAATATTGAGGTCCCTAGAGGTCCCTAGAGGTCACCCAAGGTCAGATTTCCCAGTTTCAGGACTTTGCTCCAGAAACCCCCAAATATCTCGGGAACTATGATAGCTAGGAACATACCGAGAAAAAAAAAACGATAGCTCTTGGAAAATGCAATCGCTAACAGATCCTCAAATTTGGGCTCAGGTCAATAGTTTAGGCTTCAGAGGTCATCAAAGGTCAAACAGTCCATTTTTGACAAAACTGTTTTTCACAAATAACTGTTTACCTAATCAAGATAAGGCAATAATTTTGACGCCATCGTGTGTCTCGTCAAGCCGGTTCGAAGCATTCTCATCTCACGGTGACCAGGTTAGGTCAACTTAGAAATTTGACCTCAGGTCAAGGTCAAGTGGTGACCCAATTAGGTCATGTTGCACATTGGGAGACGTGCCTCGACGAGACAAACACATTAGTGCCGGTTTCACATCTCTATCTTGATTTTGTAGAGAGTTATTGGCAACAAAAGTGTTGGTGACCTTGGATAACCTCGGCTGACCCTGTAGGGGTCACTGCACAAAAATTGCGACTGGGTCTTCAAGAATGGCCTATAATAACATGATCCAGAAGGAATTGGGCTGATATCATGCGTATCCTCAGAATAGGAAGCATTTTAATATTTCCCCATTGACTTATAATGGGAGGTCACGAAATTGACCCGACCTAAGGTCACCGATATAGAACAATCCGAGATAAACGAATTGCATGCCTACCTACTTATGAAATCCTGTAAGTACGAAATCGATCGGCCAAAAACTGTTGCTGTGGTACGACCGATAACTTTTTTTTTTAGAGGTGGGGTCACGTGACCTGACCTGGTGACCTGACCTGAGATGACTTGAGGTCAAGAATTTCACACTATGTGGGTAATTGATGCCCGAACACCTGTGCCAAAAACGGCGGCGCGCGCGCCGCCGTTCTTCCGCGATCCTCGAAAAATCTTAGGGGGTGGGGGGGGGGGGCGTCTAAACGCCCCCCCCCCGGCACGGCGCGGGTTCATAACTCCGCGCATCTTGCAGTCAAAACCGCGTAATTTGGCAGGTTAGTGGGGATGTAGTGTCGCACTATCGTAGGCAAATTTTGCGTCGATCCATGATTACAATAGACTGCAATTCGAATTATTCTTAATATGCCGTGAATATCAGAACTTATATGCGCCACCCGGCTGCCACGGGACGGTTTTTGCTTTCGGGAGACACTGGCTCGGCGGTCACTGGTCATGGGGGTTAGGGTCAGGGGTTTTATAGATATTTAGGAGGTCGGTGGAGCGATACAAGTCAACGTCACTGGCGTGTTTTTTATCTTCCTCATAAGCTCAGCGCATCTCACTGTTCTGCATGCTGGCCGACCCGGGGTGCCCGTAACTGTACCAGGAAGACGAATCGACCCGGAACCGGTGACTGCGTTTGTGGGTCGTTTGTGGACGGCTGACCGAAACGGATGCGGATGAAGTAGCTCATGTTCTTGGAGTAATGGATGAAGTAGTTTTCCGAAAACTACCTTGGTTTTCAAAAGCTGATTTAGTTGCAGCTATTCGGTCGAAGTGACTGAAAACTTGCACACAAAACCGTTCATGTCGAAAACTATCCACCGGTATTTTCTTTCAGCAAGCACAAAGCAAGACTAAACAACAAAAAGGGCACACTATAAAGACCATAATATGCTGTTTTCTGCTATCAAATTTCATTTTTTTAAATAATAAATTTAGTCCGAATGTTTTTGAATTGATGGATTTTCGAGGTCAGGCCTCGCGCTAAGCATAGCTTGTTGCGCAGGCCCTGGCCCCACCACCACATCAAGCAATTCCTGGCGTCCGGCAGAATTTAGAATTTAGAATCGAAAGTTGTACGTGCCCCACATACCTGGACACGGTCCGCCCCGCTCACTGACGTCACCTGACCTTGAGTGCGACCGCTGCCACCGGCCACAGGCCATCCCAGTCAGGAGCAAACAGCGAGCGCCGAAGCGACTCGAACCCGGGCTGCCACTACCGGGTGAGGTCAGAAGCCCGGCGCTCTCCCAACTGAGCTACAGGGGCGAACATAACTTCACATAACTCACTAACAGTCACCTTCCCTGTGAACTTCCCTCAAGAAAAGTAAAGATGTCATCCTGATCCCTTCCAATGCATTGATATTTTGTTCTAAATGCTATTATGATATTGAAACCTGCAATATTTCTGAACAAAGCATTCCAATGCATTGATATTTTGTTCTAAATGCTATTATGATATTGAAACCTGCAATATTTCTGAACAAAGCATGCATTTATGTCTCCAAAACGGGGGGGGGGAGGACAATCCCACCCAGCATGATGACTGGGGGGACGGTGTCCCCCTGTCCTCCCCTACGGTGATACCCTTGCATAATACCCTGGCTCACTAGCAGTCCCTGGTGGAAAACTGCTGTGAAAACTCCAGCTTTTAGTGCGAGCCAGCAATGAGCATGTCAGTTGGGTGAACTATGGTAATCTGGACTCATTTTTGGAACACCGTACCCAAAAATAGGTACGCTTCTTCCAAAAATGGGTACGCTCCGTAACACTCGTCCAAAAATGGGTACGGAAATGACGGAAACGACCTTCACGACTTTAACGTCAACCACGATTGATTGGTGCGTCGACGCATTGTGCCAATGACGTCATCAAATTCAGTACCCTTGATTCTATTGACAACGTGTGCATTACGGAAATCCATCGTGTCTTTCAAATTGTATTGAAGTTGCACGATCTCGGGGCGGCAAAAATGTGCCGCCCCGAAATCGTGCAACTTCAATAAAATTTGAAAGAAACTTTGGATTTCCGTAATGCCCCTGCTATTAATAGTCAAGGGTGCTGCATTTGATGACATCATTGGCACAATGTGTTGATGCACCAATCAATGTGTGGATCACGGTAAAGTTGTGAAGGTCGCTTTCCACACCCATTTTTGGAACAAGCGTACCCATTTTTGGAAGAAGCGTACCCATTTTTGGGTACGGTGCTCCAAAAATGGAATGGTTCCAAACATGGGTCTAGATTACCATAGTTCACCTGACTGATGTCCGATGTCAGTGAGTGTGGCTATTCTCACCTGAATCTGTTTCAGTAAGCATGGTTTCTCACCTGTATCCCTTTTGCTTCTCATCTGTATCTCTGCCTCACCTGTATCACCTGTATATGTGGATTCTTACCTGTATCTCTGTGGCTTCTCACCTGTATCTCTGGCTTCTCTCCTGCATTTCTGTGGCTTCTCACCTGTATCTGTGGCTTCTCTCCTATATTTCTGTGACTTCTCACCTGTATCTCACGGTCGGTGAGTGTAGCATGCTCAATCTGCCGCTTCAGGGTCAAGATCTGCATGTCGGACAGCCGGATCGACTGGTTTGTGTTCTGCATCTTTTGTTGCAGCTCCATGAATGCCTGAAGACAATGAGTGTTTAAAAGACCAACAAAGCAAGAAGACTAAAAGGCAAACACGTAATTATGTCCCTGCAGTTCAGTCTTCCCATGAACAGGTGACCAATGCCCTTCAATCACAGCATCTCACTAAACCATAAGTAACACCAGGCTCAGAGAAAGGAAAAGTGCAAAGTCACATCACTCTCAGGGATATTGCCCTTTGGTACACCATTATTTATTAGTTAATCCCTATAATATACTTACCAATTGATAGCAAATATCACATTTAGTAACTATGGATGTCTTCCTTAAGACATTTTGCACTATAACTAATTGTAACTTCAATAATTAATGTCACCGCTTCCGTCGCCTTGCCCATCGCCAAACTTTGTTTACATGCCAGCTGATGACGACCAACTTTGATACAACAAGTATAGACTGTGTTTACAGCGGCCTGGCTATGACGTCACATAACTTATTTACGCTGGAGGATTATATTAGGTTATGTTATTATTCATCAGCATTTTCGCTCCTAAAATATATGGTCATTGTTCCAATGACGTCATGGACAATCCTTATTTTTCCTGTGTATCTTCCTGCGTCGCTATATCTATCTGCATAGATATGGCGATGATCGTGGTGGACTATCAGTTGTGACAGCTTCCGGAAATATTATTGTTTCAACATGGTTAGGTAAGATACATTCTAAATAACATAAAAGATACATAAGTGTCTGGAAAGATGCGTAGTGACCAAATAGTTAAGTTTTGTAACATCTAAAATGCTGTGGGTTTATGGTCAGTATGACCGCACTCTCTGTTAAGAAATGGAATCAAACTGAAGAATATCCAAAATATACACTAACCTTCTTCAGCTCCATATCCGGTTCCTTGGACGCACCGGACATCGTTCGTCAAATTTGACAGAATCAGGATCTACTGAAATAATATCAGAAGCTCTGCTTGAATTACGGCTGATTTTTTTTCTTCTCAAAGCTGTCTGAAATTCAACTCTGCTGTCCACAGAAGTCTTGGGCAATTCCAAATATGATAGATGAACAAAGGCGGAATCCTATCCAACTCCAGGACCAATAATTTTTGGGAGCCGACACCAAGGCTATATATAGGAGGTAGAGTCATCCGGCGATTCTAGGTGATCATGACGTCAGAGCGTGACGTCATGTGTATGCACCGGCCTCTTCCGCTATTGCAGTTAATGCTATTTTGGGAGAAATAAATACCGTCTAGCTCGAAAAGTAAAATGGTTACGAAAAAGCGAAAGACAACGTTGGAAAGCTCAAAGCAAGGCAAATCGACATCTTTTGAATCATTTTAGGCTCAGGTCAATATTGAGGTCACTAGAGGTCATCAAAGGTCAGGGCCTTGTTCACGGTCCCCCTGCGGTTCGGCGGTTACCAGCTGAGGCTCTAAGCCCCGCCCCTTCGATGAACTTTTGATTTGACCTAAACCACATGCAATTGGTATGAATCGACGAGTTCTGACGAGGCGAACACGATGACATCAAAATCATTGCTGTATCTACATTTGTCAAAAAGTTATTTGCGAAAACCCGTTTTAACCGACCGCAGACATGCGCCAGAATTGACTACTGGGGTGACGTCATAAGTATAAGTGGACACGTTACGGAGATAGGGATGACACCCCCCTGGCCGACACAGACTCCCACGTTACGTTACCATGCTACTCGCATTCAGGGGGTTGTCATCCCTTCAGCCACCATAGGCTCAATTGGCTTTCTGCCATGCAATAAAAAGAACCATGTATGTTGGTCAACTAAAAACGTAACATATCTGGTTCTTTCTTGGGTCTGACGTCATCTATTCGATTTTTTTTGGTCGCACCGACATTTGCGGCGCGGCTTATATATGGCCTTTTAACATAAGCGAAGGAGTAAAATCTGTGCCCCTTCGCTATCAAATTAAGCGTGACTTAAGTCCAAAATGTTATGGAAATAAGTTAGAGACCTTGAATCGTTCTTTCTTCCAGGGTTGGTTGTTTGTAAATCTGCTCGGTAAAATTATCTATATAGTATTTACAAAAATGAGAGTTATCATTGATTTGTAAAGGAGCAAGGGATTCTACGTCCAGATGACGTCACCACCCCTGAGTCGGATTCGGTCAAATCGCTGGAAGACTCTACCTTCTTATAGTTCCTTGCTCGTAATACTTACTGTTTATACTGCAATTTTCAAGCTGCCATATAACTTCGCAACGTTTAGTAATAATCCGTACTAAAAAACGTCTCCCCTCTTAGTAGGTATTCGTACTAAAAACCTTCGAGGACGTGTTGCACGTCGATTCAGGACAGAAGGCCGTACATTTTTATTGTTTATCAAACTATATGCATACTCTCTGAGTCAGAGTCCTGACGTCACGCGAAAGTAAAAAATGGTTCAGCCAATCAGATTCGAAAGTAGTCGCGTAAAGATAGACTCGTATTGGAGATGTGCCAACCGGCGGCCGGCGATTCGCTTGCTAGCACCAGCTACAAGCTGATTGGCTGATGGTATAGCCTCTGCCCGGGCTAAAACCAGTACAACATTCTTTCGCCAGCACCGCATTCCTGCGCCACAAACTCAAATATATTCGGCTGGAGAGTCTTTTCAATAAAAAAAACTAGGCTATTTGGGCATAATTTTCATCAACGTTTGCACTGTGAAATGACACTAAAAACCACATGTAAACTGGCCTAATCGAGACAACCCCCACTTTTGTCCACATGCGCCAGTTTCAAGCCATATCGCAAAGGCACTTCCCTATCAGTTAAAAAATATATAATTATGCCGAAAATATTCTGTGCTATTTTTCATTATATTGGATGTTTTGTAAATTTCCTCTTACCTGCTATCAGCTTGGAGTAAATTGTGCTATAAGATTACGTTTTATTAGAAAATAAGAATCAGATGTCTAGTTTACTAAGGAAAAAGTAAAAATTGTGTGCCAAGAATTTCCCTGATATGGTGTAAATGCTGACGCGTTCGCGATTCAGCAGCCGCCGGTTCGTGTATATACTGAGATACCCCGGCTCAGGCCGTTGTCATCCCCATGCCTATAAGCTGTTTGCATCACGCGAAAATGACGTCATCGGGGGCATACCGTTTATGACCCCATTAAACTTTATTGTTCATAGATATGAGACTTTATACTGTTCAATATACAATATTGATAATGCACTTTACATATATGTCACTTGCGAAGCAGTGGTTTATATATTTTGCTTGCTATGTCTTGGCAGTGATTTAGACACTGGCTGACCCTGTGCTGACTAGATTGCAGTGTTTTAGGGCTGAATTTGTTTACAGTTTGGGTAGGTTATGTAGGTTATGTTGCATATAGGGAGACGTGTCTCGACGAGACAAACACGTTGCTGTCGGTTTTACTTCTCTATCTTCATTATATATCGAGTTATTGACAAAAAGGTGATGGTGACCTCGGATGACCTCAAATGACCCCATAGGGGTCACTGAACAAAACTTATGGGATCATCAAGAATATCCTATAATAACATGTTCCAGAAGTAATTGGACTGATATCATGCATATCCTTGAAATAGGAAGTATTTGAATATTTCCCCATTTACTTTTTATGGGGAGGTCACGAAATTGACCTGACCTTAGGTCACCGATATCAAAATTTCGAGATATACGAATTGTAAGTACTTATGCCCTCATGACACCCGGTAAGTTTCAAACTGATCGGTGAGAAACTCTGTCTTTGGCACAACGGCAAACTTTTTGGAGGTGGGGGTCACTTGACCTGGTCTGGTGACCTGACCTGAGATGACCCGAGGTAAACATTTTTTCAAAGTGTGCGTAATTGATGTCCCAGCAGGTGTGCTAAAACCCGGCGACGCTGTGCGCCGCCATTTTTTCGCTATCTGCGGAAAACCTGAGAGGGGGGGCGGCGGAAATCACCCCCCCCTGCAGTGCGCGGGTTAACACCAAAAAGCGTGTAAGAATATGATGTACAATGTACATGCATTTATGTATGTTAAAGTATGTTTATATAGCATCGTTTTCATCCCACCCACGCTAAGTTAATATTACTTTTCATTTCAGTTCGTCGATCAGGAAGAAGGCCAGATCGCGGAGGTGGACCACGCGTACGCTATGGCAACAGAGCGGCAGCTGCAGGACCATGCGGCCACTGTCGGCGACCTCGGGCTGGAGCGGGACGGTCTAGCGTTCATCGCAGGGTACATCGCGTTTAAGATGAAGCATGTTGACCAGTCGCTTGGCTGCCCGACGTCAGAAGCGACGGAGGCCCTCCTTGCTTCGGTGCCCAGCTCGTGGCTGCAAACCATCAGTCGTGACAGGCTCCATGTACCCCAGACCTGGTGGATGGCTGTCGTGAAAGAGTTTGACGACAAGTTCTGTTATATCATGGGCAGTCACTTCAGCAAGGAGGCCGGTATCCAGCAACGCCTAGTGGGCGTGATCAGCAGTCGGCACCCACAGCTGGACCTCCGCGTGGCTCGCAGACTGGCTCGGGTCCGACTGCACGTCCGTATCGGCTGGCTGCGCCAAAACTTGGCGAGGCAGCGTGCTGATAAAAGGGCAGCAAGGCAGGTTCGGCAGCACGTCACCAGCCAGCGTTAACCAGCGCGTGCTCTGACGAACTGTGTTCGCCTTGACGCACAGTTTATCTAGGTTCAGAAGACACAATTTTGCTCATATAAGCTTGTAACAATCACCAAATTGTTTTGGTTTGAGTTTCTGCATCGAATGATGGGCCGCACGATGTTCCTAGCCTGAGGTCACGTTACGGTCACTAAGGTCACTGGGTCAAATGTCAGGTCAGGGCGGTCACGATCAAGGTTCAAAAGCAACTGCTCTGGAGTAATTGTAGAAGTAGAGTCGATTCGAAGCAGTGTCAGAACATTATATTGCAAGCAAACCTGTGCTTCGGGCACTTATATTCCCCGACGGACAATTCTTAGTTGGTGACCTAGATGACCTTGGTGCCCCGGTGTCAGTGGTCAATCGCCTACCAGATGCTGTTCACTGATTCATAGGATATTTATGACTATTCTGGTCCAATTAATGTCATTAAAGCATAGAACACTAGGCATTTCATCAACGTTTACGAAAATCCGGCCAACTTGCCTTCACTAAAATTGACCCAGGTCATTGAGCTAACATGACCCCGATATATTTTTTTTAGGTAAAATTGAACCAGGAAGAGTTCCAGAAGGTTTCAGGGCGATATATCACACGGTGCGGAAATGAGAGCAGAACAATCTGAGGGGCCGGTTGGATCCGCCCCCAGCAGGTGGTGGATGCACACTCAAGAGGTTTTTTGCAATTATGGCCAGATTCTGAGTTCAAACAGGGGTTAGATTTACAAACAAAATTTGATGAGCCTTCCGATAGTGCGCTGTTTTGTATCAAATTACCCCCTTAACCGCCGTTACTGCCTTCGGAAAAATCAAAAAATAAATCGTCGATTGCAACCATCTTTCCGTGTCCGTTATAGATCTTTGGGACATCAAAATACCTTTAAAATGGTCATTACTTTGAATTACCACTCCTTTACGAGCAGAATGAACTGGTTTTGTTCCCTCTAACATATTTATTATTATTTTATTGAGTCCGCTAAGTACATGTTCTACTATGTACACTGCTATATCCCGGATAGAAGTGTGCCCCCGGTGACGTCATTTGGCAGTCTGCGCAGATACCTGCGCAGTAGGCATGGTTCTACCTGGTATCTACGGCCTTGCCCCGGCTGATGTTATTTTTCGCATGTGGAATACA